>JAPKLW010000551.1:349590-367592 GCA_026898455.1 Plectranthus barbatus | reverse complement strand
CCCGAATAATCTCTGCCGGCAGATAAACATAATTGGATCTTTCCATGTAGTCCCAGCTATTTCAAAATGAAATCCACAGCAAAACAAACACTCATTAACAATAGAACCAAGGAAACAGATTAAAGTTGAAGAGCACCCAAAATCTGAATGATAAGAAAATAGCCAGCCCTAATTTTCAAATTAGGGCAATACAAGATAACAGGTGAACACTTAGACACAAGGATCAAAATCAAAATAAAAAATAATAATAAAAAACTGAACTAAATCCTCATCAATTCCGCCAAGCTCCCTTACAAAACGATCATCGAAACAAATAAAATAGAAAGAAAAAACAAAATGTAAAACTATAAGCGAGAGAGAATCAAAACTAGAAAAGTTCATTCCAAAATATTAAACAAATGAAAAAATCTAACAAAATGTGAGAGAGACGAACCTCAGAAGTCAGCAGCAGTTGAGAAGCATAGGCAGAATCGCCGTGGCTGTCAATCGTTTGCCGAAGGAGGAAGGATGTCTTTACAATTTTTCGTTTTGAGGAGAAACTATTTTTTGAACTTTATATTCTTAATTTCTAATTTTTTTTATATATTTATTTTATTTCAAGTCCTTTTTGCTTCTTGCTTCACATCAAGCTTATAAAACTTGCATATAATAACTTCTATTGCTATTTAAACTGCATATAAAATAAATTGTGTTATATAAACCTTAAGTTCTAGTTTTTACTATGGTATTAGGAGTTCTTATCCAATAATTCATAGACTTTATCATTATGACCGCTATATATTATAGATATTATTTTCTTAACCTAACAAAATGATACCAACATTTTTTCCATGCAAAAATCAGTGATTCCCACACTCAATTCAAAGTCGTAAAATATGCGTAAAAATCACATGAGAAACTATTACACTAACAAGAGAGCTGGAGTGGTTAAAAATGAAAGAAATGAATTAAGAGTTTTCTATATGTATAATAATGTTGAAGGTTCTCTTACAAGGAATAATTGAACGCAAGCTATCTCTCTAATTTTGTTAGGAAACTCTATGTATGAAAATAATGAATGACTCCATTCAACATCATCTCACGACGTTCCTTGTTAGATTCTACACCCGACGCATATGAGAATGATACCTCGCAAGGGCGAATTCCGTGAGTATGTCAATTATTATCGACGTCAGGAGGAGGCGTAGCCTTATGTTTTGGCTGGCTTTCAACTTCATATACGAAAATTTCACTATTTCCCGACAGACTAATACAATTCCTTGAAGATTCCGCGGTTTCCAGTGTTCTTGGATTACATTCTCCAATTTGCAAATAGAGGAAGAAAGTGACAGTTGAGATGAAAGAGTTGAACAAGGTTTTATGATATTATTCGAATTTCACGCTTAACGAGTACAACTCTTTGAATACCAATTTATTTATATATTTTGAAGAGAAATACATTTATCTATAGGGGTGCGCTAAAGTGACAAGCACCCCATTAGACGAGAGATAAGAATGAATCTTGACCTACCATTTAAGTTGTTGGGCGGTTTAGATTAAAAATTACATGAAATAACAAAATTTGCATTAACGAACATAAAAACTTACAGTACCAGGGTTATTTCGTAATTTTATCCATCCACCTACCACAATTAATTTTCAAATCCTTTGAATTAAGCGTAATGATCCCTATTATTTTGGGCACGCGATTTTTTTTCCAAAACTGAGGATTTACAACTCACTATTCCCAAAAATCTCATAAAATTTTCGAACAAAAATCGGTCGAATCTTCACGACTGACCGAAAATCATCACACCCATTTTAATGTATCTTTTTGGATTGCCATCGACGCATGACGAGCAGGCACCCATCATCAACCCAAAACGAGTAGTTGTTTGTTATTCTCTGCTGCCGTTGAAACTTGATTGGATAGTATATTTACCCATTTAAAGGTTAAAAAAATGATTTATAAAGTATCTATACCTTGTTATTTGCAATATCCAAGATTATAAATGTGCATAAATTTATATTATACCAGCTATGCATATTTTTTTTTAAATATAGAAGCATTGGTACACGGTTTTTTTAATATGCAATTAATTTGAAATATATGCAGAATCTATACTCTGCATCTCCATTTACAAATATTTATTTTTCAGTTTTTTCTTATATTTTCCAATTTATATTTACTATTTTTCAGCAATTATTTACTAAAAATTCATATTTGGAGTAGTTATGTTTCTCTTTTCGATAGTCCACATTTTTTTTATTTTCCAATTTTTTTTTTACTATTTCTCAGTGATTATTGACAAAAAACTCATATTTGGAGTAGTCACATTTTACTAAAAACTCCGATTTTTCATATTTGGTTTTAGTATTTTTTAACAGGTAATAAAGGGAAAAAAAATTGTAAATAATAATGGAGACCTAGGCCTAAAACAGTCATAAAAAAGTCCATTTTGTAATGAATAAATGAGATATTAACAAAAAAAAAATCATTCAAAAAAAAAATATATATATTGCAAATTCAACATCTCTTAAAGAATGATCAAAGTAAGCACGAGTGAATATCGCAACAAGAAAGGCTTTTAGACGATCAAACCATGCTAGCTAGAGTGGTGGTGCTTGACGAAGACCATAAAGCGATCGAATTTGCTAGCAAACAAGAGGACGTAAGACAACAACAAATCATATAAATTGCTTTCTGACAATGCCCATTTAAGAAAACATCATTGAATCAATGTTTTGGATGCACCATGAAGATGTAATAGCAAGACAAGAGACATGATTAATGGAATGGTAAACAGTATGACGATGGCACCGAAGGTTTCCAAGAAATCAACACCCGCAAATTGATAAAACCCTCAGAGCTACACGACGAGCTTCATACCTCTCTGCAGACCCCATATTGCTTCTTCACACTTAACCATATATACTGGCTGGGTCGTTATTTGAAGAAATCTTTAATAAAATCTGAAGAAGTATCCCACAACTTGCAACATCCCTCCTCGCCTTTGAGTGAAACAAGGCTCTCCTTGTAACAGAAAGCCCAATATATGAAGAAACGATCTTCTTTCCTCCGTGGTGGTACTAGAATATTCCTCAATTTCTTGGTGGAGAAATTATAAAGTGTTAGGAGGCAATACCTTGTTTCAATTAAGAGCTCATTCTTCCAAAAACCTATTGGCATACGGAATCCTACAAAAGGGCCAACAGTCAAACTTTTTATCCAGCAACCTTCCTTTTCCATCACCCATATTTCAATGGATTTTTTATCGAACTCATCAAAATCACGTGACAGCAAAGCTATTGTATCACTATAAACATAAACAGTGAGGTAACACTCTTTCGATTTGGTACAATATCCTGGAACTTTTATTTCTCGAAACTTCTCACTAGTCATGTCAAACGCAATGATGGATTCATCACCATCATCGTGAAGCTTCAAGAGCCAGTAGTAGGATCCATTTAGGTACGTGTTACAGAGAGACTTACAAGCACAATGACTTGAATTAACCAAATCCGCATCTTCAAAATGTCTCCAAGAATTGGTACCTGAGCTGTAAACAGAGACAAGAGCAGGGTCAGTTTGTTCTGCAGTTTCATCATTCCAATAGTATCGCAGGGAAACAAGCTTCAAATTTCCACTCAGCACGTCCAATCCAAACCCGTGCATGTTGAAATACCCAGCCATTTGTGGTGGAACATTGTGATGAAATGAAGGGAGCGGCTTAAATTGCTTCATGGCCGGGTTCAGCAAAGCCATGCTCGCTGAGCGTTTAACCACACAGAACACGCCATTCACCGGCCCCATAAGATCCGTAATTGCATCAGGAATCTGTAGATGGTCGGGCTCTTCATATGCAGTACACAACTCATCAGCAAACAATGCAAATGCTGGTCGCTTCTCGTTAGATTTAAAATGCCGAATGAGTAAGCGCTCTTGATTGCTTTCATGGCCAAAATGCTCGGTCGTGAAGCTTTGGTTCCCAATGATAGAGCACCAGTGCTTGCAAACACACTTAAATCGCAACAGAGTCTTCACAGGCAACCGCAACAAAATCTCCCGAATAATCTCTGCCGGCAGAACACCGTAATTGGATCTTTCCATGTAATCCCCAACTATTTCAAAACGAAATCCACAGCAAAATAAAAAATTCAATCCGAACACAACGAAGGAAACAGTATAAGTTGCTTCTTCTACATCCACATAAGATCAAGAGTGCAAAGGAACACCCAAAATCTGAATGAAAAGAAAATCGAAAACCCTAATTTTCAAATTAGGGCTATTACAAGAAAATAGGTGAACACTTAAACGCACGAATCAAAATTTGAAGAAAAAATGAACTGAATCCGCATCATAATCATCAATTCCAGAAAGCTCCCCTCACAGAATTATCTTAGAAACAAATAAAAATATAAAGACAAAAAAAAAAAAGTAAAAAAGTAAAACTATTATCAAGAGAGAATCAAAAACTTCCAAAATATCCAGAAATGAGAAAATCTAGCCAAACAAGAGGGAGGGAGAGATGAACCTCAGTCAGCAGTTGAGAAGTGTATGTAGAATTGCCGCGGTGGTCGCAAAAGTAGACGGAGGAGGAGGAACAATTTTCGTTGATTTCCAGAGCACCCTAAATAAACTATATATTTTGGACTTTATATTCTTATTTTCTAATTGATTTTTATATTTTCATTTCCGAATATGTGTGCTTTTTTTTTGTTTTTTTTTTTTCTCTCCTCTGACTTGACTATATTTTTGTATCATTTTTCCGGTTCTCAAATTGTACTGAAACTCTATCAAAATTAATACTAATTCGCTATTATTTTGCCGTTCAAGAGTTACACGGTTGCTGGTTATCTGTTCATCGCTTTAGTATTTGTCGTGTTTTTTTCATTTCACCTATTTTTTGTGGTTATTTTGTTATTCCCAAAGCTCCATTTACACCATAAATCGAATCTCAACATACTTCATTATTATGACCTACATATATTACAATTATTATTATTATTGTTGTTTTCTTAAACTAAAAATTTGAGAACCCAGTTTAGCAAAATCATTACGGTTATTTCTTTAAACTCAATCCAATTTTCTTGTATGATTATAATATTTCTTCATGCAAAAATCAGTGAATCTCGCACCCAATTCAAAGTTGTAAAATATGTGTAAAATCTATGATTTTGTTTCAAGGAATAATTTGTTTAAACTAGAATGCATTTATTTAATATATACTCCAAATGTCCCATTAAAGCTTGAACTCACGGCTTATGTTTAAATGACTTGAACTTCGAACTAGGAATAATAAAAGGAATAATTGAATATGCTTTCTCTCACATTTTGCTCAGAACTCAAGGCATGAAAAAATGTCTCCACATATTTTTACTATGTCTCAGTCACATAATTATCAAATTAGATAAATATATATTTTAACATTAATTTAAGTAGTAATGACTGAAGGACTACAATAATAATCATTTGTTAAAATAAAAAGCCTACAAAAAATTGGTTAATAATAAGGGTATTTGTGGAAGTTCATTTAGTTTTGGTCAATCCTTGCATATCTATATAATACTGGCTATTTAAGGTTTTTTAATAATAAAATTGGCTATTTTCGAATATGATCACATAAAATAAAGGAAAAACAAGGAAATATATCCCAATTTTATCCAACTTAATTAAATTAAAATAAAATAAGTGTTGTAAATTAAATCCTTCATATATCGCAGATAAATAATAATAGAGAGAAAACAATAGAGAACAAGATGGAGAGAAAAATAGAGAATATTATTATTCATTGATGTGTAGAGAATTACAATATCATGTCCTATATATAAGGATGAAATCATATCATAGAAATCTAGAAAGATATTTACAAAGATATGATATATATCTCTAAAGTATATCTTAAGTAATGTCTATCAAATAAATATATTTACAACACTCCCCCTTGGACATTACTTCGTTATGTTCATGCCTCATTAAAAATCTCGCCGAAAACCCTATGGGATAAAACAGTCGAGGAAAAGAGTACATGACATACGTTTATTATGTGTTGCACTAGATGCCTCATTAAAAACCTTAACTAAGAAAATCCAATGGGAAAAAACTCAACAAGGGAAAAAGAGTACATCTATTTAGCCTTCTGGGCATAATGTAAACCTTCAAGGTTTAATTTTCAAAATGTTGCTCCCCTCAAAACAATGATATTCAAAATCTTCATGATTAGTTTGAGTTTATCACTTCACTCAACATAATAATCTTAAAATTATAAATGATGCAATATATCCGCATATGTACGAAGTGACTTTATGAATAATCTTCAGCATTATCACAAGATCAAACTTACTGAAAAACAATCATTTTGGGGGAGTTGATGTGGGTAAGAGAATACAATACTAGTGTGCCCACTACTTATTTAGGCAACACAAGTGTATTATCCTCATACTGGAGGGTGAGGAATATTTTAAGTATCATAATATCACACAATTTTCCATTGTATGCAAAAGGATATTAATCATACACCTTTTGTAATTCTCAAAAGAAAATATCATCTATGAGTGATTTAGAAAAGTATTCAAATTGATAAGAAATGTCAATACCACAATAGAGAACAAAATAAAGAGTACGAGATCTATAATTATCAAGATCAAATAAATATTCATTTATTCACTTAGACCACCAATATCATACTTGATTTTTTTATAGAATATACCAAGATTTTTATACCTCTGAAGATAACAAATAATGTGCTTATTTCAATGTCTCTTGTAAAAGAAGCACCAAGTCTTGCTAGCAAGATAATTTTGAATATTGTATCAGGCCTGATAAAATAGTGTACAAAAGACACTTAAATAGAGAACTTCTAGTCCAAAAATATCATGTTATCTTCTTTAAGACTAAATGAGACGTTATCCACTTCTGGGGATCAAATGACATTGGTGTTCTGATTATAGATAATAAATCTCTCTAGAACTCTTATTATACATCGACTGGTGTTAAAAATAATAATAACTTCTTCGGGAGATTGTCGATCTGCAGGTCGACATAATAATTGGTCTTATCCAAGTCTTTTTATTTCATACTCCGTCTTTGGGCGTGAACTAATTTTCAAGTTAACATATTCCTTTTTCAAGAGGAATTTATATAGTGATCTCATCACTATATATGTTGCGATTTATTTCCTTTACCTTGAGTATACAAAATCCATCAGGGATTTCATATAAATATTATCGTCCAATGACTCATATCAAGTTATGACATTTAGTAACTGCACATATAAATTTATATTTTTCTGCCATAAAAATCAAATAGCGGAACATTATGCCATCCAAAATAGGAGAATTGTTTATTCAAAATTAAGTGTGGGTCTCTGCGAAAAAGCCCTTTAGATTTTAACATTGATTTATATTTCACCACCTCATAGTACTCATGTATCCTGCAGGAATAACATTCATAAGCGAGTTAATCTCTATTCCAAGTGCTCATTTTTACATTTTGGCCAATCATAATGCTTCTAGCATTTAAGTTCTGGATCCAGATTGGAGCAATTGTGGAATAAGTATGTTGTCGACAACTATAAAGTTTAATATTTTCTCCTTTATATATAGTATTCATGGCATTAACTAATTTTTTTTTATCATTTTCCATAATATTTTGATTTATTTGTTCCGCAATCCCAATAATATTATTATTTTGATGCACGTGCTAATGTATTGGGATTATTGTCTTCAGGACAATCCTCTTCAAGAGGTCACATATTCCTCTTCAGGGGTCGCTGGAGTGTTATTTATATATTTGATTTTATTAACCGCGGATTTTTATTTTATGCACCAATATATTCTCATACTTCTGGTATGAAGTCTCTCATACTTCTGGTATTATGGAGTTTCATTCATTTGGTCCATTAGGGTCTTTAATTATTTATGGTGCATAAGTTCAATCACTCCACTATATACAATAGATGCATTTATAAATGCATATGACAGATTGCTTGCTAAGCATTTACAAGTTTTGATTCATTCATGTGTGGCTTTAACTATGAAGATCTTTTTATTCTTTTACATTTTTTCGGCATTCCATTATTTTTTTTTTTGGCTTATATCTCCCCCTAATGCCGACAAATGATCTTCTTGTTTACAGTCAACGTACTCTATAATGGGCTACTAAGGTTTATTTATAGACGGAGATTTTTGCACAACGTATATTATATTACGTTGAGAGCCCATAGAGGTATATTTTGGCGGTGATATACAAATATAGACTGTAATAAAATGATTCGCAGATGGGAAATGATTATTTATTTATCACACTATTATATGGGGGATGATCATAATATGCAGCTGATCGGGTTTAAAGGAATAAGGACCATGAATTTTAAATTGACCCTAATATTTGATAAATTGGTCCACATATATCTTTTGAAAGATAAATTTTTATTTGTAGGTGATGTAACATTATGATAATCCGACACATTATAGTATTATGCCCAATATGGCCCAAGTACTCATGCCATAAAATAAAAAAATTATGAGTCATTAATTTTCATTTTCATCGCAACATGATAATTAAGTTGAATAAATGCATAAAAAACATTCAACTAAATAAAACTCGTTAACAATTTATTGTGCATAGATTATTAAAAGAAGCACTCATTAAGTTCGTAAATGAAAACCAAAATAACAATATTAATAAATGGAATGCAAAATATAAGAGATTCTAAAGGTCTTAAAAGAAATCTAAAAACTCAATGAAATATAGGAGTTTGAGTATGAAACGAGTTACCTGTTCATTCAAGCCAGAGAAATCAACTATGCAGCATCCAAAAACGCAAATAAAATAGATAATCCATGTTGATAATAATCTCACTGAGCAGTAATAACCCGTGCAGAGGTGCTTCCAAATAATAACCCCGAAGATAGAATCCAAGCAAATAAGATAATCCAAATAATCCGTGCTAATAAATAATCGATGGGATACAAATGATCCGAGTAAAGAAACAGCAATGTCCCATATACATATAATAGATCCAGATAAAGTAGAAGAAATGTCGATGCTTACAAACTTAATTGAAATCCCATATGTGATGAGGTCAGAATTTCTGATAAAAGGATACAATATACCAAATATTCCAAGCAAAAAGATAGCAATGCCCCACGTATATTAAAAATATACTATTGAAATCCCTGATCAAATGATGTCCACATATATAGTAAAAATTTAATTTACCTGTTGAAATCCAAAATCTTTCTCATAACAATCCATAAGATATTTCAAATATGACGTAAGGAGCAATAACGAATTGCACGGAGAAAGGGACGAACAAAATATCTTTTCCTTGGTAATATGTGGATCAATAACCAGTTGCACCCTTGCTAGAAACAATAATCCCTACCACCATTTTTAATTACCATTTTCATGTCAATATCAAAATTCATATATATATTGAAATGAATGCCTTCTCAAAATTGATTGCAGATATGAATTCTTAAGCTACGTTCAACTTGCTAAATCAATAATATCATGTGATGCAAAACTATATGCTAATTCTATGAATGCTATTTCATCCAACAGCTGGCACATATTTCCGAAATTCTATCATAAATATAGAGTAGATCCTCCTGGAATGCATATACTCAATAACAATAATGAAAAAGCTGACTAAACATATCTCAAATCAAAAGGAATTCATAATCCAATTAATTCGAAAAAAATGTGGTGCACTAACTTCATAATCCAATAAATCGCAATATCAATCCTAGTTCTGAAAATTCAATTATTCAAGGAATCCCACGTCACAACTCCTTTGATAGAAATTAGAGATGATCGCTACTAAAATACAAAATCTCATTCGTTTAAATAAAAGCCTGGTTCTAAAAGCAAAAGATAGCGATATATAGTCAGATAAGAATCAAGCCTGATTAGACGGAAATTTGCCATGGTTGCTTCTGATAATCCAACTCTTAAATCAATTTACCGATCCAATACCACTATACTTGGAAAGATATACACATATACTTTGAATTAGTAGGAGCTTCGTGCTGATAACGTGTTGTAAATTGAATCCTTCATATATCGCAGATAAACAATAATAGAGAGAAAACAATAGAGAACAAGATGGAGAGAAAAATAGAGAATATTATTATGGCAAAGTCTCCTATGAGACGGTCTCATCATATTTAATTGTGAAACAAATTTAATCCTACCCATATTTTTAAATGGATCTTTTAATGGATATTACCCAAAATATAAATCGTTCTCCTACTCCTTTCCCTCAACAAAACTTTCTTCCCCAACAACTCGTTCCCTATGTTGTTCTCCATGGGCAATGGCCACAGAGGTTTTGACGAAGGGGACTAATCATCATGACAACCACCATCAGCTCGACAAGAAGCGCTCTTCCTGCATCTCCAACTTTGGCTGGAACATTCTCCCCTCCAAGCACACGCCCCCGCCTTCCTCCACCAAGCCCCACCGCGGCGGCACCCATGCCAACGTCTCGTCCGCCGGTGACCCTCTTCTCGCTCGCCGCTGCGCGAATTGCGACACCACTTCTACTCCCTTGTGGAGAAACGGCCTCCTTGTTCCTCCTGTGGGAGATTTTGTAGCTTGTTGCAATTAATTGACATTCTTGAGAGAAACGATGGGTTTTAGAGGGCATGAGAGAGAGATAGAAGGGGGGAGAGAGGGAGAGGGAAAAGCTTTGAAGATGAGAAAGGAAATACTGTTGTATAAATTGGAGTGAAGTTTGGATTTCTCATCGCCGTTCAAGAACTTTATGGCCTCCGTCAAGATACAGCTAAAAATTCCTTTACTGTAAATGATGTAGTCCTTTACTGTAAATGATGTATTCATTTACTGTAAATGATGTATTCAACAATTAAGTTTTTTTTTTTTCAGCAATTAAGTTTTTTTTTTGTTCTCAAATGATGTATTCCTTTACTGTAAATGATGTATTCATTTAGTTTAAATGATGTAATTCTGGTTTTGAAGATGGCGTGGAGGAGGAAGAAGGGTACTGGTGGAGTGGAATAAGGTGGGTAAGGATCTTGATCCGTCTCACAATAAAATATAGTGAGACCGTCTCTCAGCAGACCAACTCTATTATTATTCATTGATGTGTAGAGAATTAAATATATCTTAAGTAATGTCCATCAAATAAATATATTTACAACAATAAGTTTTTTAATTTACATTCATACCCTTGAAATCCCAAAAAATAAAATATTATCCTGCAGGTTCCTCCCATGAACTATTATGAAATTGTTTTATCTGAGAAAATGAAAAAGTTTTTTTGGTTAGTCTTATGGCAATATCACAAATAAAATCAAGTGCTTAGACTGGCTTTGGTCGAACAACCGTTAAGTTCTAGAACAACCAATCTTGGTTTGTTTATGATTTCAGATTAGGAATCATCTTCTTGAATTCAACACAACATTCAAAACTATTGCTTTATTTAATGAATAAGTATCTTCATTTTAAACTGCACTGCAGAGGTTGGGACTCGGACTTGGGCAAAAGTCTTAGTATGACGCCTACCGTTTGCACGATATGAAAACTTGTGGTTTGCACAAAGCAAATTTATTTTTCATGTAACATTTTTTTTTCTTCGTTTTAAGTAATTATGAAGAAAGAACGGAAGAAAATGCTAGTTTTATTTTGATTTTGTAGGGTTTCAAATAGTTAGGATTATAAGAGACAGTGATGATGATATCCCAAGTTTTTCTATGAATTTATGTTTTTTAGAGTTTCGTTGAATATCAGTTGCTTAAGAAAAAAATTTAATTGGAGCTACAAGGACCAAATTGGAATATTATATAATAATTTAATTCTTTTTTCTAAAATGGGCTTTAAGGAGTAAAAACGTGACTGTATTTAAAATTCTCATAATAAAATCAATCAATCTGAAAAACGATAACTCACAGAAAGTATACTCTTTTTAACAAAACAAAAAATATTGCAAATTCAATATCTTCTAAAGAATGATCAAAGTAAGTGAAGTTGAGAACAAGAATGGGTTTTAGACGATTAAACATATCACATAAATTGTTTTCTGAAGATGCCATCATTGAATCAATGTTTTAGATACACCATGAAAAGCAACAAAAGTGACATGCTAAACCCTCAGAGCTTCATGCCTCTCTACAAACCCACACGCTTTGATCTTAATCCTAAACACCCACTTGTTGTAGATCATATTCAATGAATTGCCCCCTAATCTGGAAGTTCTACATAGACTTCTTCTAAACACTCACCATATATACTGGCTGGATCATTATTTGAAGAAATCTTTAATAAAATCCGAAGAAGTATCCCACAACTTGCAACATCCCTCCTCGCCTTTTAGTGAAACAAGGCTCACCTTGTAATAGAAAACCCAATACCTGCAGAAACCAGGCATTTTTCGTCCTAATTGAACATTCCTCGATATCTTGGTGGAGACATTATAAAGTGTTAGGAGGGTGGACCCTGTTTGTAGTAAGAGCTCATTCTTCCAAAAACCTATTGGCAAACGGAAGTCTACAAAAGGGCCAACAGTCGAACTTTTTATCCAACAGCCTTCCTTTTCCATCACCCATATGTCAATGCTTTTAACAATAGGTTCAAATACTTCACATGCTAGCAAAGCTATTGTATCACTATAAACAGTGAGGTAACAACCCCCTTTATATTTGAAACAATCTGATGGAACTTTTATTTCTCGAAACTTCTCAATGGCCATGTCAAACGCAAGGATGGAACCATCATCACCAACGTTAAACTCCAAGAGCCAATAATAGGATCCATTTAGGTACGTGTTACAGAGAGACCTATTAGGACAATGACTTGATTTAACCAAATCCACATCTTCAAAATGTCTCCAAGAATTGGTACCTGAGCTGTAAACAATAACAGAGATGAGAGCAGGGTCAGGCGGTTCTTCAGTTTCTTCATTCCAATAGTATTGCAGGGAAACAAGCTTCAAATTTCCACTCAGCACGTCCAATCCAAACCCGTGCACGTTGAAATACAAAGACATATCTGGTTGAACATTTTGATGAAATGAAGGGAGCGGCATAAATTGCTTCATGGCCGGGTTCAGCAAAGCCATACTCTCTGAGCGGTTAACCACACATAACACCCCATTCACCGGCCCCATAAGAACCGCAATTGCATCAGGCATCTGTAGATGGTCGGGCTCTTCATATGCAGTACACAACTCATCAGCAAACAATGCAAGTACACATCCCTCCTCGTTAGATTTAAAATGCCGAATGAGTAAGCGCTCTTGATTGCTTCCATGGCCAAAATGCTCGTACGTGAAGCTCTGGTTCCCAATGATAGAGCACCAGTGCTTGCAAACACACTTGAATCGCAACAGAGTCTTCACAGGCAACCGCAACAAAATCTCCCGAATAATCTCTGCCGGCAGAGGACCATAATTGGAGCATTCCATTTACTCCCCAGCTATTTCAAAATGAAAACCACACCAAAACAAACACTCATTAAGAACAGATCCAAGGAAACAGTTTAAAGTTGCTTCTTCTACATCCACATAAGATCAAGACTGCAAAGGAAGGAACACCCAAAATCTGAATGATAAGAAAATCGAAAACCCTAATTTTCAAGTTAGGGCAATTAGAAGAAAATAGGAGAACACTTTAAACACACGAATCAAAATTTGAAGAAAAAATAAACTGAATCCGCATCATAATCATCAATTCCGGAAAGCTCCCTTAGAAAATTATCTTAGAAACAAAGAAAAGTATAAAGAAAAAAAGAAGGAAAAAAGTAAAACTATTATCATGAGAGAATAAAAAACTTCCAAAATATCCAGAAATGAGAAAATCTAGCCAAATAAGAGAGAGAGAGAGAGAGAGAGAGAGAGAGATAGAGAGAGAGAGATGAACCTCAGTCAGCAATTGAGAAGTGTATGTAGAATTGCAGCGGTGGTCGCAAAACTAGACGGAGGAGGCAGGAACAATTTTCGTTGATTTCCAGAGCACCCTAAATAAACTATATATTTTGGACTTTATATTCTTATTTTCTAATTGATTTTTATATTTTCATTTCCGAATATGTCTTTTTTTTTTCTTTTTTTTTTTAATCTCCTCTGTTATAGAAGGGGAACTTTACTTATTTTTTGTATCATTTTTCCGGTTCTCAAATTGTACTCAAACTCTATTAAAATCAATACTAATTCGCTATTCATTGCTTTAGTATTTGTCGTGTTCTTTTCATCCAGTTAATTATCTTGTTTCTGTTTTTTTCGTGGTTATTTTGTTGTCCCTAAAGTTCCATTTACACCGTAAATCGAACCTCAACATACTTCATTATTATGACCTACATATATTACAATTATTATTGTTGTTGTTTTCTTAAGCTAAAAAAAATTTGAGAACCCAGTTTAGCAAAATCATCACGGTTATTTCTTTAAACTCAATCCAATTTTCTTATATGATTATAATATTTATTCATGCAAAAATCAGATTCTCGCACCAAATTCAAAGTCGTAAAATATGTGTAAAATCCATAATTCTGATATAAGGAATAATTTGTTTAAAATAGAATGCATTTATCTAAATTATACTCAAAATCTCCCATTGAAGCTTGAACTCACGACTTATGTTTTACTCACTTGTACTCCAAACTAGGAATAATACAATGAATAATTGAATATGCTTTCTCTCAGATTTTGCTCAGAGCTCAAGACATGATAAATTAACTCCACAGATACTTCAGGCCACACCCGACGCATCTAAGATTTTCCCAACACAAACCTTTGAAAATGCACAGAGAAAAAGCAGCAAAAACTCTGAAGCTGAAAGTAGATGAATGTACGTTATAAAGTGGAAACACACAACAAAAGTATCTTAATAAGTGACAAATAACTATGAATATCACAATTGTGTTTACTTTTGGAATATGTTCAGGCTAGGGATTAATGCCACCACTTGTTAGAGATCACATTTCTTGAACTCGAAATTCTACTTAGAAGACTTCTTCTTCTTCACACTCAACCATTTATACCAGCAGGTTGGTTATTCGAAGAAATCTTTAATATAATCAGAAGAAGTATCCCACAACTTGCAACATCCACCCTTGCCTTTTAGTGAAACAAGGCTCTCCTTGTAACAGAAAACCCAACATATGAAGGAACCATACCTTTTCCGTCGTGCTTGAATAGTCCTCGATTTCTTGGTGGAGATATTATGAAGTGTAAGGCGGGAGGACCCTGTTACTAGTAAGAGCTCATTCTTCTTCCAGAAACCTAGAGGCCAACGGAAGTTTACAAAAGGGACAACACTTGAAATTTTTATCCAACAACCTTCCTTTTCCATCACCCATATGTCAATGCATCTATCAATCTTATAATCCAAATCACATGATAGCAAAGCTATTGTATCACTATAAACAGTGAGGTAACGCTCTTTCGATTTGATACAATATTGCGGAACTTTTATTTCTCGAAACATCTCACTGGTCATGTCAAACGCAAGGATGGAACCATCATCACCATCATCATCATAATCAACATCATCAACATCATAATCCTTAAACTCCAAGAACCAATAATAGAATCCATTTAGGTACGTGTTACACACAGACGGTTCAGCACGGTGACTTGAATTAACCAATCATCATCTTCAAAATGTCTCCAAGAATTGGTACCTGAGCTGTAAACAGAGACGAGAGTGCGGTCGTGTGGTTCTTCAGTTTCTTCATTCCAATAGTATTGCAGGGAAACAAGCTTAAAATCTCCACTCAGCACGTCCAATCCAAACCCGCGCAAGTTGGAACTTGAGCGTATATGTGGTTGAACATTCTAATGAAATGAAGGGAGCAACTTAAACTGCTTCATGGCCGGGTTCAACAAAGCCATGCTCCCTGAGGCGTTTACCACACAGAACACGCCATTCACCGGCCCCTTAAGAGACGCAATTGTATCAGGCATCTGTAGATGGTCGGGCTCTTCATATGCAGAGAACAAATCATCAGCATACAATGCAAATGCATATTTCCCCTTGTTGGAAAAAGAAAGCCGAATGAGTAAACGCTCTTAATTGCTTCCATGGCCAAAATGCTCGTACGTGAAGCTCTCATTCCCGATGATAGAGCACCAATGCTTGCAAACACACTTGAATCGTAACAGAGCCTTCACAGGCAATCGCAACAAAATCTCCCGAATAATCTCTGCCGGCAGATAAACATAATTGGATCTTTCCATGCACTCCCCAGCTATTTCAAAATGAAATCCACAGCAAAACAAACACTCATTAACAATATAACCAAAGAACACCCAAAATCTGAATGATAGGAAAATAGCCAGCCCTAATTTGGCAAAACAAGAAAACAGGTGCACAAACACACGGATCAAGTTGAAGAACACCCAATATCTGAATGATAGGAAAATAGCCAGCCCTAATTTTCAAATTAGGGCAAAACAAGAAAACAGGTGCACACTTAAACAGACGGATCAAAAAAAAAAAAAAGAACTAAATTCTTCATCAGTTCCGCCAAGCTCCCCTTACAAAACGATCACAGAAACAAATAAAATAGAAAGAGAAAAACAAAATGTAAAACTATTATCGAGAGAGAATCAAAAACTAGAAAAGTTCATTCCAAAATATTAAAGAAATGAGAAAATCTAACCAAATGAGAGAGAGACGAACCTCAGAAGTCAGCAGCAGTCGAGAAGTGTGCGCGGAATCGCCATGGCTGCCAATCGTTTGGCGAAACGATTTTCCATCCTAAACGTTTTGGTTAATCAAGTTCTAATTGATATTTATTTCCGAATATGTCTTTTTTTTTTCTTTGCATCGAGGTTAGGAAACTTAATTACTTCAGCAACTATTTAAACTGAATATAAAATAAACTTTGATTCTAGAGTGGTAGTATAAGGAGGGTCTTATCCAATAATAAATAATTATGAAATTTATTGGGGACAGATCCTAGCAGCTAAAGTTTAATCAATTTCTCGAAGGTCCAATCGACCCAAGATCGCACCCCACAAATTCAGCAAACCACTTGGGTAGGGCTTACGACACTAAGGAACGAGGTTGGTACTAACCCCATCCCGAGGTCATCACCAACCCTACATCAAGCTCGTCACCGAGAAGAGGAAGCAACTCTTGCAAGATCTCGCGGCAGATGGTTGTTGCTAACCCTAACTAATCCCAATAATCACGAGTGGTTGTAGGATTTTCAGCGACTACGTGCTCTCCGGCGGTTAAGGCATTGGTTAGGGTTTTTTCTCTCATCTGTTGTCTATAAAAAAGTGAATTTTACCTATTTTTCGCTCTGAAGCTCTATTGAAACTCCGTCAAAAACAATATTAATTTGCTATTATTTTGTCGTTCAAGAGTCACATCAGTCGCTAGTTATCTGTTTTTAGCTTTAGTATTTGTCGTGTTCTTTTCATCCAATTAATTATGTTGCTTGTACGTTTGGTTTTCCCTATTTTTCGTGGTTATTTTGTTGTTCCCAAAAGCTCCATTTACACCATAAATCAAATCTCAACAGACTTTATTATTATGACCTACATATATTACAATTATTATTGTTATTTGCTTAAACTAAAAAATATTGAGAACCCAGTTTAGCAAAATCATTACCGTAATGTCTTTAAACTCAATCCAATTTTCTTATATGATATGATGATCATAATATTTCTTCATGCAAAAATCAGTGATTCTCGCACCAAATTCATAGTCGTAAAATATTGCAAAATCTAGGATTTTGATACAAGGAATAATTTGCTTAAAATAGAATGCATTTATTTAAATTATACTCCAAATGTCTCATTGAAGCTTGAACTTGATGGATTTATATACTGAAAGCATTATGATTGGTATATTATGTACAAGGTTTATTGGTTAATATACTGGGAATCATAATTGTTGTATGTTCATCTCCTGTCTGAATTAACAAACATGTGTCGCAAACACTATTATCCTCTTATCTCGTCGATAGGGAGATCATACGGTGTGTAGAAGATCACAGAAGATCGTATGGATCGTTTGACCTAGCGAGATATAAATAGTCATCA
>JAPKLW010000551.1:302518-328968 GCA_026898455.1 Plectranthus barbatus | reverse complement strand
ATTAAAGAAATGAGAAAATCTAACCAAATGAGAGAGACGAACCCCAGCAGTTGAGAAGTGTAGGCAGAATCGCCGTGGCTGTCAATCGTTTCGCGAAACAAGGCTAGCCCAAGGAGGAAGAATCTGTTTACAATTGAACTTTATATTCTTATTTTCTAATTGTTTTTTATACTATATATTTTTTATTTATTTAATTTTTTTTTTTCAAGTATGCCCTTTTTGCTTCTTGGCATCAAGATTAGGAAACTTAGGCATAATAACTTCAAGTCTTCAACTGCTATTTAAACTGCAAATAAAATAAATTGTGCTATATAGTGTTCTTATTCAATAATTAATAGATTTTACCAATTATGAGTCTATGACCTACATTATAATTATTTTTTTCTTAAACTAAATTAAAACATCCAAATATCATGAGAAATCTCAAATACAAATTTATTTTTGGGTAAATTGGGGAAAATACCCTAAAATATTGATATTTTTCGAAAAATACCCCAATTTATTTCCATAAGTTAAAAATACCCCAATTTTTATTTTCATTTATGAATTATACCCTGATCTATTAATATTTTCAAAAAATACTCTATTGAATTATTATTAGTTAAAAATACCACAATCTTTAATTTTGCTTACGAATTATACCAAAATGAGAAATATTATTGACTCACACAAAGATGACAGTCAAAACAACTATCTTTGTCCATATTAAATTAAATTTATTAAATAATCAATATTTGCTATATATTCTGAAATATATTTAAACTTCATGTTCTACTCTTTTTTTTGTGTCCTTAGGTTGGTGTAACGTCTAATCCAAACCAAGACGCATACATTTCGATACAAGATCACACGTCAAAATATGCATTGACAGAAAAAATAAGGAATTCAAGCAATCGAAGGAAACAAAAGAAAAGAGTAGAACATGAAGTTTTAAATACTTTTCAAAAGATAAATGCATTTGAATATAAAGCAAACTCGAATTACAACCCCGTGTGTTGCACGAATTATATATTTATAAGGTTACATATTTAAGTATATATGTATATATTAATATAGTTATGATATAACTTTTTATATTATGCATCTAACTATATATATATAAATTTGATAGAAACCCAAGTAAATATATAAAACATGATGCTTATAAAAATAAGAATTTGTTTTATAAAATTAACTCATTAAAAAAATTATAATTTTTAGCGATTTTTTTTTAAAATATACTTGATTTTTATGCATCAAAAGCACATTTAATATATTATAATATAAATTAGTTTTTATATCACACATCAAACTATATATATAGAAATTTGATAAAATAAAAAAGAAGTATATTATATGAGATTTTATTTAAATATTATTCAAATAAAAAATATTATATTTGTATTAATTTTTAAAAAATAGTCAATATAATAAATTAGTGAGATTATAAAACATATAGAATATGAAGAAGTACAATTTTTTTAATTAGTGAGATTATAAAACATATAGAATATGAAGAAGTACAATTTTTTTAATACTTTGATCATATTTATATATAATTTAATATAAGTAATATAAATACAATAATAAAATTTGTGTTGATGTGATGTTTTTTTGGCGAAAAAATAACAAAATTGTAATAAGAATTAACTATTCTCATAGATTAGAGATTTAGATTGTTTAGTACATTAAATGTATAATTCATAAATGAAAATAAAGATTAAAGTATTTTGAACTTATGTAAACAGATTGAGGTATTTTTTCGAAAACATCAATTGCTTAGGATATTTTTCCCTATTTACCCTTTATTTTTATACATGTTTGACTGTCTAATGATTTGATATTTCCAATATAAATATTAAACAAAATACTATTCTCATATGGAAATTCTTATTGAAGGCCTTCTCAGAGAGGGAGGGAGATATTCCAAGAAAACTGAGAAATAAGAGAGATGCAATGATTGCAGAAAATATGAGGGTCAAAGCCGAAGGCAAAGCACTTGTTCCAACACAAGTTGAGGGATTTAAAAGGGAAACCATGAAAGAGTTCAAGCAACCACCTAGATTATTCTAGAAGCATCGAATACGCCGCCGAAATAACCAGTTTTGAACCACATCGCAGCACAAAACTACTCAATTCAAACAAAGAGAGATCATCCTCACTCACGGCTTGAGGGCCAAAGCCAGCCCAAACTTGGCACTCTTGTCGATAGATTTGGTATCCACCTCGGCTGACACGGTGATAAGCGACTTGGGGCGCCATTCGTGCTGGATCAGACCACTTGCTTTGCCAAAGTTGTTCACTCGTGCCTTTACGGATGTCAATGGGTCCAACGCGTGCTGGGTGCCAACAGTGATCGTGTTCTCGTTGCTTGAGAAGCTATGGGTCACCTCAGCCCCGACAGCAGTGCTGGCCAATGGGCTCACTGTGTGGTAATATGACGCGCTCAAGGTGTCAAACTTGTCGTTCCTGAAGTAAGAGAAAGCAGTTCAGTTTCACAAGGCCATGGTTGATGACAGATGCAAGTAGACAAAACAATCAGTCGAAATGCTAACCACATACAGTGTCAAAGAAGCAATAAGATCAGAATTCGTGAAGCTAGCTCCGATGTTGTACTTAGTAAAAGCTCCTTCCTTCGTGTCGAAGGAAACATCACTACCCACAGCAAGATTATTGTTGCCAAGAGCGGCAGCAAAGTTGACAATGGGGTTTGCTGTCAATCCAACGCTAGTACATATCCCAGCATAGTCGTGCAAGTATTGCAGTTCCAACTATAATGGTAATGAAAGAGAAAGTTAGACAAAGCGCCACACATGAAGTAAACCGAAGAAGTGAAGATCTGCTTACCTTTCCAGATCTTTGTTCAGGAACTCTGAAGCTAAAGATAGTCTTCAGCCCAGGACAAGCTTCATCAACTGTGACAGTGGCAACGAGCTGGCATTTGGCCATAAATTAGTCAAATATTTCAAAGAAGCTTCACAGAGGATTATACAAACAATTTCACAATCTCTTAGCCAAAACATAATCGCAACAAAAATTAAACCAAAGCATGAATTACGGCAGTGGGCATACGTTTGAACTTGTATCAACTTTAATATCAGTTGTGATGTTTTTGTGCTTCAACTGAGTGTTGATATCGGCCAAGAACAGATCGCCTTTCTTAGAGCCAGACGAGGTGAGAGTCTGCAACCATTGAAAACGAAAAAAAAAAAATATGTGGAGATTAGCCAACATCTGCAGCCATAAGCACAAAAAACCCCGCAGAAGAAATACATGAAAATGATGCTCGACGAAAATAGTAGTTTTAAGAGTCTGTGCATAAGTTTAAAGAATATGAACTGCACTGCTAGGCCCTGCCCAGTGCACAAGGCATTGAGAATTTGAGATTTCTTAAAGCTAATTACAAACATGAAATCCACTTTATCAAACAAAACAAGGCAAAACCAAACTCAATTACTATTAGACTGATCAAAATCCAAGACTAACATACAGGTAATGTACACCTATAGTATCGCATTCTTTAGGACTTGAATCAAAACTAATTCAATATCATTACTATATTGTAAACACCACCACCACGCAACGCATCCAATATAATCCACAAATTCAACCTAATAACAGATTATTGCGACTTCATATTCATCTCATTACAATTTACAACCAAACAATGGATGATAAAATGAAACATACAAACTAATTAAATTATAAACTAAATAAGCTGTTTATGAGGAGAAAGCGAAAAATGAGATCCCCAACAAAAAACAACGAGAATACTTACAACTCCTGTAGGTGAGTAGGTGGTGATTGTGAACTTCTGGTCGCTCTGGTAATCCTTGTACAAAAGATCTAGAGAAAATAGCCAGAAATAAAAAAACATACAATAGATGAGAACAGCACCGATATAATATACAAAGTTCTAATCGAGAAGAAGCAAAGTAAAACACCTCTAGCTCTTTTGCCGATATCGGAGTAGAGACCAGGACCCTTTCCCATGATTTCACAATCTGAATTGCGAATCGAAGCTCGAGGGAGTGTGTAGATTTTTTGAAGAAGTAGTAGCAACGCGATATAAATGGTGGAAAAGCAGAAAGCCCTAAATCATTGGGTATTGTTTAATTAAAAGGGCGGGTTCTCAAATAATCTGGCCCGTTGTGGTCAGACCGGGCACTGGTTCATCGTATTCGTGGGCCGTTTTTTTTTTTTTTTTTTTTTATAAATAAAATAAATTCATAATCCCAACCAAATGTTTTATACTCCCTCTGTCTCACCAGATTAGTCCATATTTTCATTTTCGTCTGTCCCACCAGATTAGTCCACTTTCCTAAAATGGAAAAATATCTCCTCACATCAATAAAATATTAATTCCACTACACTCACAAAAATTGATTTCTGTGCCGAAACTAAATTGGACTAATCTAATGGGACGGAGGGAGTATTATATTTCAATTGCATTAATAGGGATTCTCTAAAAAATATATAAAAGAAACTAGGATTTCGTACTAGGGGTGTAACTGAGTCGAGCCGAGTAGTGTCGTGCTCAAGTTTAACTCGTTTAGTATCGAGTCGATCTTCGAACATTTTTATCAATAATTTTGAAATTTACGAACTCTATCGAGACTTAATTGAGCATAGACGAATTTTCTAAATTTAAAATATATTAAAAATATTAATTATTATCTTAAAGGAGACAGTTATTTATTCCAAATTAATATCTGATTTATACTCAAATTAAAATATTTCTATTAAAAAGATTTATCGTTATTTTTATTCTTAAGATATGGAAATATTATTTTTATATATTTAATTATTTTAAATTACTTATAATTTTAGTTCACAAGTTTGCTCATGAATTAAATATTATGATACTTAAGTTTAGTTTATTTAATAAATAAGTTTTATTAAATGAATTTGAATGAGTTTTTATCGAATTAATATCCAAATAGATCATAATCGTTTTGGTTTATTTACAGTACAATCTTGATATCCTAAATATCTGTCTTCGTCATTGATAGAGTTTTTGTTTTATTTCAAAAATGAATTGTTGATATACTTTTTATATTACAAGAATCATATATAAACAAAAATTTTAAAAATATATGTTCCGAGTCGGACCGCTATTGAATATGGGCATACTGAGTGGTTTGGGCCGGTTGGCCCAAATTTATTTATTTATTGTTGATGTTAGCATAATGGGATCATGAGCTGAAAAGGCAAGGGAAAATAGGGAAGTATGTCATAAATTTGATAAATTAAAGAAATATATCATGGATTTTTATTTTAAATTAAGAAAAAATATCATGAAATTCGTTTTTGTTACGAAAATTTATTATATTGTTGAAACAACAATTATATACCACGTAACAGTGATGTGATGCTAATTTAATGTCATGTGTCGTTGGCTAGATGTCATATAATAATTTTTTTTATTTCAATAATAATATTATTATATACTTTAATATAAAAAATCTTGAATAACAAATAATAAAATTGGAGAATATAATAATACTATTATTAGAAATAAAAAGATTATTTAAAAAATAATTTTTAAAATAAAAATATTAATTTTTAATGATGAAGTTTAAACGAAAGGAAAAATGCAGAATGATAATTTTTATTTCATATGAGAAGAAAAGCAGCTCTACGCGCATGTATACGCACGAGCGCTCGTTACATCCAGTCAGATCACGTGGGAGGCACGTGAAGTGTAACAAACTAAAACGTAAAAATATAAACCACGTTTATTCAATATAAAGGAAAATGAACATGCAGCCCATGCAGCAGAACGATGAAAGGTGGCACACCATAGACCGAGTGATCCGAATACACGCAGGAGCAGTGTCAACACCCCCCCTCAAGATGGAGTCGGTGAAGATCCACCACTCTCATCTTGCAAAGAAGCTGTCGGAAGCGAGGTCCAGACAATAACTTGGTAAATAAATCCGCCAACTGATCTGCACTACGAACATGAGACGGGAGAACTAAGCCATCTTTGTAAAGATTACGCACATGATGACAATCGAGCTCTATGTGCTTGGTGCGTTCATGGAAGACATGGTTTTTAGTGATTTGGAGAGCCGCCAAATTGTCACAGTAAATCGAAACCGGTAACTGAGGATGGATAAGAAGATCACCAAGAAGGAATAACAACCATTGAAGTTCTTTAGCAGACGCACTGAGAGAGCGGTATTCAGCCTCCGCGCTGGAAAGAGCAATAGTGGATTGCTTCTTGCATCGCCACGAGACAAGAGAATACCCGAGAAAGACGCAGAAACCAGTAAGAGACTTCCGGGATTCCTTGCAAGAACCCCAATCCGCATCGGAGTAACAAACAAGTTGTAAAGGGTTAGTGGCAGGTATGAACAAACCAAGGGATGGAGTGGACTTCAAGTAGCGAATAACATGGAGAGCACAATCCCAATGAATCTGTCTAGGTTCTCCAACGTATTGACTCAGTTGTTGAGTGGCATAAGCCAAATCTGGGCGTGTCATCCCAAGATAGAGTAGCTGCCCGACCAATTTGCGGTATTTCTCAATATCAGGAAACAAAGGTGAAGTAGAGTCAGATAAAACAGCACCAGAAGGCAGTGGGGTGGCTGCAACCCTACATCCAAGTAGCCCAGTTTGATCAATAATGTCAAGGATGTATTTCCTTTGACAAATGTATAAACCGACATCACTGCGGGCAAGCTCCATGCCAAGGAAATACCGTGCATCCCCCAGATCTTTAATGGTGAATTTGGTATGTAAAAATTCCTTCAAGGAACAAATGATATCCAAACAAGAACCAACTATAAGAACATCATCGACATAAATTAGGAGAGCCAAGATATGAGAGGAAAATACCCCAACAAAGAGGCAGGGATCATGACAGGATTGAGAAAATCCGAACTCCAGTAGAGCTTTAGTAAACTCTACATTCCACTCACGAGAAGCTTGCTTCAAGCCATATAAACTTCGAACCAATTTACACACTTGCCCTGGTGCAGCCTCAGTAAAACCCTGAGGTGGAGACATATATATATCTTCAGATAAGAAACCATGCAAAAAAGCATTATTGATGTCAACTTGATGGATAAACCACCCTTTAGACACGGCAATGGTCAACAATAAACGAACCGTAACATGCTTAGCAACCGGTGAGAAAACCTCTTCATAATCTAACCCATACTGCTGCTTAAAACCCTTGGCTACAAGCCTAGCTTTAAACCTCTCAATAGTACCATCTGCTCTCAATTTTACTTTGTAAACCCATTTAGAATCAATAGCTTTCTTACCGGCAGGCAAATCAGTTAATATCCAAGTACCATTTGTCTTAAGAGCTACAAGCTCGGCATTCATGGCTTCAACCCATTCCACATACTTACAAGCTTCAGAGTAAGACTGAGGTTCTTTTAAATCAGTGACATGAACAAGAAAGCTCACAAAGGAAGGAGTAAAAGCAGGAGAAACAATGTATGGGAAAGTGAATGGGGTTAAAGATGATACCTCATATGTGGGAGTGAGGCTAATCTGGTCCAGGCAAGAAGCCACAAAATCATTGATCCAGGCAGGGGGCTTGGTTGCTCGCTTCTCTTTGTGCAAAGCAATGCAATCTGCAGGAGGAATGGAAGTAGTATCAGGAGAGATAGGTGAAGCAGCAGACAAAGAAGGTGATTGAGAAGGAATAGGTGTTGAAGTGTCTGAATCTGAAGATGTGTGATGATGCAAAGGAGATACAGGTGTATGAACTGGAGATGTATGAGTATGGGGAGAGAGAGGTGGAGATAAGATTGATATGGTGGTAGTGGGTGTACTGTGAATATCAAGTACGGGTGGTTGAGATGTGACAGAAGGAGTGTGAAAAGGAAAACTGTGAGGGAAAAATTTAACATCTCTACTTGTGAAAATTCTTTCATCATGTACATCATAAAGTGTGTACCCCTTCTTACCTGCAGCTACTCCAAGGCACACACAAGTGATACTCCTGCTGTCAAATTTGGTTCTTCCAGGAGTATTGTCCACTGAATAGCATAAGCAGCCGAAGGGTACAAAAGACTCTGATGAAACAGCCTTTTCATGTAAAACCTCATAAGGACTTTTCCACTCCAAGTTAGCTGCAGGAAGCCTATTCAATAACCAAGTAGCATGTAGGAGAGAGTAGGGCCATAGCTTGTGTGGAATTTTGCTTTGGAACATCAATGCACGAGCAGTTTGAAGTAGGGTACGATGTTTCCTCTCAACTACCCCGTTTTGTTGAGGGCTATAGCTGCAAGTAGTATGATGTAGAATGCCTTGATCATTGAATATATCCTGCAAGCTCTTGTTGATAAACTCAGTTCCATTATCACTTCTTACCTTTTTAACCTTCACACCATACTGATTTTCCACCATTTTAAGAAATCCATGCACCAATCTAGGGACTTGCTGTTTAGAGGTTAACATAAAGGTCCAAGTGCATCGACTGTGATCATCAACAATTGTCAACATGTAAGCCGTGTTGATGATTGAATCAGCCTTATAAGGACCCCATAGATCCATGTGAACAAGCTCAAAATTTATGTGACATCTGTTGCATCGGCTTGGGAAGTTGTTTCTACTTTGCTTAGCCATGTGACAAATCTCACATGCAAGTATCTGATCTTGTACAGCTGAAGTACACATAGATTGTAGATGAGGCATATGTTTCATAGTAGTTAAAGATGCATGTCCAAGCAAAGTATGCCAATCAAGAGCAGACATATTCTTATCAAACCCAATAGCATTAATCCGAGCAGGCTGCTGAGTTGATAACACATATATTCGACCTATAATCTTTCCAATACCAACAACATGGTCTGTTTTCTGTTTCTGAATCAAGCAATGAGTGTTATTAAATATACACTTCACTTGTAAATCAGCAACTAATTGTGCAACTGAAATCAGATTATGTGTAAATGTTGGTGCCAAGAGAACTCTGGATAAGGTCAAGTTGTGAGAAAGAGTAACTTGCCCTGCACTATGAATCCATGAGATACTACCATCAGGAAGGTGTAGCCGTTGTGGGACAGTCAATGCTTCAATATTGCTAAGGAGTGCAACATTACAACATATGTGTACGCTGGCCCCTGAATCAATAATCCATTGATTGTTAGATACAAAGTCAAACACTCCAAAGATATAATGAGTATCATAATTACTAAATGGATCTGAAGCAGCCGGAGCATCAGTGAGCATGTTCACTCTCTCATCTTCAACTTTCAATTTTCGAAGATATTTGGCAACCTTTTCCTCAAAAGCTTTCTCTTCATCAGCTGTGGAATCAAGAGAAGTCTCACCATCACCTTGAGCAACATGGAAGGCATGATCAGGATCCCTTCTTTGCTTATTACCCTTAAACCATTCGGGGTATCCATGCAACTTGAAACATTCCTTTGCTTCATGTCCCATTCCACCACAGTGACTGCATTTGAGCTTCCTCCGCTCTTCCTTACTCATCCAAGGTTTCATAGGAGGTATAGGCTTTCTAAACTTGTTAACACCTTGTATTGGACGATTTGAAGTGTGCATGATCATCTCATTTGGAGTGCTCTGTTGTGACACAACACGTTTCTGGTCTTCATCTTGAAGAACCATGGAATAAACCTTACCAACATCAGGTAAAGGCTCAATTAACAAAATCTGACTTCGCACGGCATCAAAACAATCATTCAAACCCAACAGGAACCGCATGGTTTTCTTTCTTTCTTCTAACTTAGTCAGAGCTCCACATGTATAATTCTTAATAAATGGAGCAGTTTAAAGATTAATTTCATCCCAAAGGGAATTTAAATGATTGAAATACTGTATCACACTTTGAGATCCCTGCACAAAGTTCGACAGTTCCCGTTCCAATTGAAACATCTTAAGACCATTACACCTATCAAAGCGGGAACCAATTTCTGTCCACAATCGAGCAGCACTATCAATATACTGGAAACCCGGAGCTAGATCTTTAGACACCGAATTTAGAATCCAGGTATACACAAGATAATCAACACTTATCCAATCATTATAATATGGAGAATCAGTAGGTGGCTCAGGGAATGTACCATCTATGAAGCGTAACTTGTTTCTGCCGCTTAGTGCACGCCGGATACTACGGCTCCAGGTAAAGTAATTATTCCCAGTCAGAACAACAGAAACAAGTTGCAAGTTGGTATGGTCATTGGGATTGACATGAAGAATAGATTTAATACTAGGATCTATTTGATTTACAGCCATTTCCTCACGTTCGGAATCGTCCCGCAAAGAGGAAAATGGGTTATCGTTCAAAGAACTACCTTCAGAGCTAGGTGAATCATCAAGTTCCTCAGCAACAATGCGACGCCAAGATGTTTTCTGGCTCCGCTTCTTCTTGCCCATACAACTAAACCGCCGACGACAATGATCGGAACCTGGCTATAGATACCATGATGAAGTTTAAACGAAAGGAAAAATGCAGAATGATAATTTTTATTTCATATGAGAAGAAAAGCAGCTCTACGCGCATGTATACGTACGAGCGCTCGTTACATCCAGTCAGATCACGTGGGAGGCACGTGAAGTGTAACAAACTAAAACGTAAAAATATAAACCACGTTTATTCAATATAAAGGAAAAGGAACATGCAGCCCATGCAGCAGAACGATGAAAGGTGGCACACCATAGACCGAGTGATCCGAATACACGCAGGAGCAGTGTCAACATTTAAAAAAATAAAAAATGTCATATTTCTGCCACATAATAATTAGTGAACGCCATCATCTATTTTTATTAATTTTCTTGTTTGGTTTTGGTATAACTAAATATATGAGTGTGTAGAATGAATTAATTGAAATTAATTTTTTTATTTTTGGGCGCTTAAAAAAAATTTATTTTCTGAAAAGAAAGAACAATTGCTTAAATTAAGAGCTTGCGAGCTTGAATTCTAAGCGGCTGCTCTGATCTCTCCCGAGTCCTTCCCTCACTCCCTCCATCTTCTCTCGCTCTCGCGCCATTTGAATTGAGAGATTTTGAGGTCAGAATTAGATTGTGGAATGCATGTGTCTACGCCTCTGACGAAGTTAATAAACATTATTGCTTAATTATGATAATGTATTTTCCGAATCTTAAACCTCATTTTGGTGTTTGGTGCATGTTCAATGATTAATATACTGCACTTTTTCTCACATGATGGTAATTGTTAATTTGTGCGAAGTTGTACTCTGTTATTGAAAAAATTGGTTGAAGCCAAAATACTTGCAGTGGAAGGGGGGATTTGTTCTTAAATTACAGTTTTGCTGGTTGTGTATTAAATTGTGTTGCGGCCTTGTGTTTGGAAGATGAGCATATGATGAAGTTTGTGTAATTCATGAAATTAAATTCAATGGGCATTCAATGTATGTAAGCATGAGGTTTGAAATGTGAGAATTGTGAGTTTCAGATTGAGCGAATTCTTTAACAGTGAAAGCTAGCCTTTGTTTTAGAACTGTGTCCCACATTATATCTGGAAACTGAGAAGTAGAATTGGGAGATTGTTTTCCATTTACTCTTGAGTGTTGATAAAATGTTCCCAGAAGCATAGAGTTCTGAATTGCATGTTAAAGTTATCGCATGAGTCATGTGCTTCATTCATGTAAAGATAAATAGGCTTAAGGAAATTTGTTTGTGTTACATAGGATCCAGTTATTGATGCTATTTTATGAAAATGATATCCTTGGTTTTAAAAGGCGCACCTCAGATTGAGAATTTCGCCTCAAGAGCTGTGAGGCACGCAGATTACATGAGGCGGCCCTGAGGCGAGAAATTTGGTATGCGAGGCGAGAGATGTAGTAACATGCATGTTATGTCAATAATTTTGTTAAAAAAATTTATAAATTAAATATTTTTAAATGTGAGAAACAATGTTTTTTTAATTGCTTAATATAGTACTCCCTCCGTCCCACCTCAATTGTCCCACTTTCCTTTTTCGTCCGTCCCACCTCAATTGTCCCATTACTTAAAAAGACAATTTTTTCACACTCAACAATAAAATATTAATTCCACTCAACTTACTTTACACTCACACTCCTTGGTTATTGTGCCCAAAGTCACTGGGACAATTCAGCCGGGACGGAGGGAGTATTACTTAAATTTGAAATTTGATTTCTACTTTTTTTGATTTCTCGTCATAAACATATTAAAAAAAAGGCAAGAAGAAAATTAATTATAGATACTATATCATTCTAAAATAAATTTGATTTCTATTTTTTGATTTATTGTTTGCTTTCTTTATTTTTATGTTAGCTTATTTTTAATTTGGGATATTAGTTTAAACATTTAAATCTATTATATTTAATGTTTGGGTTGTTTTGGTGAAATATATGTTGATTAGCATGGAATATAAAATCTTTTATATATTTAAAATATTGAAAATGTGTATTTAAGTGATAAAATGATGTATATAATTTATAGATAATTTTACAAATTAATTCGCCTCTCATACTTGAGGCGCTCGCCTTGTGAGCGTTCTCTGTTTGTTTCATTTTTTCAGAATTTCAGTATGATTGCCTAGTTACCTTTAAAACAAAAAGAAAAAAAAAGTGAGCTTGTGTACAGAGCTTCATAAATTTTTAGAGCAGCTTGATCTTATGCCAATCACTGTCAGGTTCTATATCCTTTTCTGCAAGTCTCTGCAATTGCTTTACAATCAGTTCTTTATTGGTTTTTTGTGCATATGTTTTGGTTGCTAATTAATCAAACAAAAATAAGCTGATAAATATTTAGAGCTGGTGTTTCCCTCATATGCATTTTGAATAACTCTCCCCAGTTTCCAGCAGTTACCTTTCTTTATAAATCCAGCAGGAAGTAGTATGCTAATCCAATAGGAACTGCTATGAGCAAACCAAATATAACCCTACAGATTAAAAAAAAAAAAAAACACCATTTGAACTTTGTTTTGTTTAAGAGTCATTTACGATTACTGAAATTATTGAATACCCTGTGCTTAGTATGGCTGGATGTAGATTATACTCCTTTGCAAATACAAATGGAACTATCCCCTGAGGGAGTGCTGCCTGCATCATGTTCAGCAATGCTTACATTAAGACTAACTCTTAAATCCTGGTATGAGAAGAGAAGAGACAGAGCTACTTATGAGTTATGAACCTGCACAATTGCAACTTTTAGTAGTGTTCCTCTCAGTCCAAGAGCTAATGAGGGTCCAGCCATGAGGAATGGCCCCACTAAAAACTTCATTGTGATGGCGAATATAGCTTTTCGAGTGCCACAGGCTATCACTCTGGGTTGTGATGCCATGAAAAGTCCTACCAAACAATAAATTGAGGAGGCTAAGGGAAATTCACACATATATATAAATGCATCCAACCGAAATAAAACTTTGAAGTTTACCTAAGCTGAACATAGCCATCCCAAGTCCTCCATCTGACAATAGTGTTACTGAATTTTCTATTATTTTAGGCAATTTTACTGCCCACCTGCACCCATTTCACAGTCACAATGTGAAAGACTCCGAATTGATCTGCATGATGTTCTGGTATTACAACCTATTATTGTGTATTTTCTTTAGTTTTCAATGGTGTTTTTTTCTTTCATTCTCAAGATTATTTTTTCTTTCAAGAAAAACCTGCTGTTGTATGACTATGCTTGATATGATGCTACCATCAATCTCACCCTCGGACTCTTACTAAATTCTACAAATTACGAACCAATCATGTTATGAGTTACTCCCTCCGTCCCGGTTAATTAATCATATATTGATCGAGCATGGTAACCAATGTTTGTGAGTGTATTGAAATTAATATTTTATTAGTGTGTGTGAATAAACTGCCATTGTAGGAAATGTGATTAATATAGTGGGACATACGATAAAGAAAAACGAAAATAGGATAGTGGGACGGAAGGAGTATAATGCTTGACTTACCTGAAATGTATGCATGCCCAAAAAATGCCTATGAAGGTGGCATAAGAATTGGGATTTCTGATAAGCTTTTTTCCTACAGTTGGAAGAATTATTTTTATGTTTCTTTTCCTCCAGTTTTTTATTCCTTCATCTTCATTGTCTCCATTTATTGCTTCTAGTTCTTGAGGGCTCTCTGCTGTTCCTTCAAAAGAGATAGTTCATAGCTTTTATATAAAAATAAATAAAGGAAAAACAGCTTAACCATTTAATCAATTCACATTATTGGCATAAATGGGTAGTTCCCATGTCAAAGCTATAATCTTAGTTAACATAGCAAATGTTACAAATCTTTTAGGTGGAATTCTATATCTAGGACTGTGTCTAGACATAGCTAATCTTCCATGTTTGGGTGGGTAGGTTGGACCAAATTAATCGATTGATGTATAGCGAGGGAGCCCTAAAAAACAAAGTTCAAAGTCATAGGGCCCAGAAAATTAGCATTTTTTAGGAATGAAGAAATTGACATAACTAGTTGTTTAGAAGTGGTAAAATGTTCAAATATATACCGAGCTATACATATTTTTTCAAATATATTTTTAAACTATTCGAATGTTTGAAATTTATCCCAAATTATTTAAAATTATGCAAATATATCCAAACTAATTGACTGTATTGTTGGGAATCCAAGTCAGACACAATGACCTATCATACCAAACATTAAAATAAAAAAAAAAAAACTTAATTTGCTAACTTGGATTTTCGGCAATATAATCAGTTTTCCTGTTGATGGAAAATATAGTTTGAGATATATTTGCATAGTTTTAAATAGTTTGGGATAATTTTGAAACATCTGAATAGTTCGGGATAAATTTGAGAAAATATGCATTGTTCGGGATATATTTAAATGTTGTGTCTCTAGAATTTCACTATTCTGCAACTAACAAACACTCAAGGATGGAACATGTAACAAAAGCTAAATGCTCATCCAATACATAAAATCTGAGTGCATACCTGTTACTTCTGAAGATAATATTGCAGTGATGGATTCATCTGTAGCATTAATCTCAAAAAGAATTAACAGAAGGTTGTACCAAACAAGGCTTTGTAGTACAACTATTTGTCCCAAGAGTTTTGCTGCTTCTTTCCCATACATAGCCTCTATCAGTGGGATTCCTAATATCAATGTATTAGGCAATGTGGACAAAGAGAGACCTGTTATCACCCAACTCAGGCTTCCCCTCGATCTTACCTTGGCAGTTACTGCCAGTACGATGAGAGCAATAAACTTTTGGAGGAAGTCGGCTGACACGAGTTTCGCGTTCATTTTATAAGGATCATTCGATGAAATTACCTTAAAAGATAAAAGGGGAATCGAGAAATTCGCGACGAATTTGTTGACGCCGGCGCACTGATCTGGTGTGAAGAGTTTCCACCATTTTATTGATAGGAAGGCTGCAATCATGGCAACGTATAGGGGGATGATTGCTGCAACAACATGGTAAACATCGGCAAGGGTTATCATTGGTGTTGTTGGTTGTTAGTGGTGATTGCTGCCTTTTCATGCTTTGGAGATATCTCTAATGAGGTTTTATATGATTATTGAAGGAAAAGGTGGCAGATTGTATCTTTTCAGGGAATCTTCCCCAGGTGATATTTCATAAGCTTCATCTGCACAAGTTTCTTTGCATGCATAACTTTCCCATTCTATCATTGCTCCTCTTAATTGAGCTTATCTGAATTGATTTTATTGATTAATTGTTTTATTGCAACCATCTTGGTTCATAAAGTTGATTCCATTTTTCTTCATGTGGTTATATCCTTTCTTCTTTAATTCGTTTGAAGCATAATAAACCAAGATTATAGGTTTAGACGTGGAATAGTGTCTTCTCGGGGTGCAGTGGTGAAAGCACCTTGTCTGTGAGTCTGTGACCAATAAGTCATGTGAGTTTAAATTAATACATTCATATTAAAAAAAAAAAAGTATATGTGGAATAGTATAAATGATGATGTTCTCCTTAGTTTATTAGCAAATAGATTATGAAACAATATGTTATTTTCCCTCTGTCCCGGGTGAATTGACCCTCTTCTTTTCTGCACGAGAACTAAGGGCTGTGAGTGTAAGTGAAATTAATATTTTATTGTTAAGTGTGAAAAAATTGTCGTTTTAGAACGAGTCAATTCAGTTGGGACGCCCGATTTGGTAGGATGGAGAGAGTATTAGATAAATAGTTTGTTTTTGAGTGGTTTTCTTCCTATTCTTCTTATTCTGCCTCCTCATTTTTCTTGCCAAAAATATGTAAATGCTTGTTATTGACTTTTGTTATCAAATGAGCATCTGTTAAATCGACTCTTAATCTCAAAAAATATGTGGCAGTTTGAGGGTGAGCGATGGAGGAATAAAGAAGGTGCATTGGCAGAGAAGTAAGTAAAAAATCTTGAGTAGCAACTGCTGTGAAGAAAGAATTTTTGCTATATATGTTAAAAGTTTGAGAATAAGTGTTGTGGTGAACTGCCTTCAAAAGCTTGAGATTTTGCCAGAAAAAGAAAAGGGTCTTGGCGTTTCTTCTTCAAGCTCCTGTCTTAAGATTTTCATTAAACATTAGATTAGATGATTCTAGTCTAATTAATCTAATGGGCCGTAACCACCCTCGCCCCCAACTCCCCTCGCGTTTGGACTAGGGGTGAGCAAAATCAAACCAAAACCACCAAACCAAACCGAACCAACGGTTTCAGTTTGGTTTTTTAGTGCATTCAATTTTGATTCAGTCTGCATTTTTTAGAGTTTTCGATTTTCGTTCGGTTTGATTTTTTAAGGCTTAGTTTTTAAACCGAACTGAACCTGACATGTATTATATATATGTATATATATTATATTTACTTATATAATTTAAATATAAAAATAATAAAACGTATAAAATTAAATTATGAAATCTTTATTTTATTTTAAATCTCTAAATTAAACATAACTTAAAATACCTAAAACATTAAAATATATGTTTTAAATTCAAGTATTTTATAAAAATATGTAGGAAATTTCATTTATAACCGAAACCGTTCGTATGGTTCGGTTTTGTTAAAACCGCCAAATTGAACTAAAACTGCCTATTCGGTGCGATTTGGTTCGGATTGGATTTTGAAAAATTTTCAGACCGAACCGATACTTGCTCACCCTTAGTTTGGACATTGGACCATGGGTTGGAATTCTGTAAAGGGAGTGAATCTATGCTATCACTTGGCCTAGGTTGCTGTGGGCCATGGATAAGATAATCAGCTCAACTGGATGAAATGCTGCCAATTTGTTCGAATTCTTCAATATGCTTATGGAGGCAAACAAGGTGCACATACACTAATATAGACAGATGGGGCCATTATTTTTTCATTTATTCTTGTTTTTATTCCATAGGAAGCAGAGGATCAATGGCAACTTTTTTCCTCTTTTATTGAAATCGTTTACGATTTGTGTAGGGATGATATTATATATCATGTTCTTACCTCGTTGTCATTTCCCGAATTTTAACGACAAATCGAATATTTCGAGTCCTCTGTCGCAGCATGGAATATACTGAACCTGAGGTGAAGAAACATAGAATGAAGTAATGAACGCATGCTTTTCTTTTTCTTTTTTTTTTAGATAATTGAGTTAGTATCTTTAATTTGGCCTGATGGGTCAACCCCACCCGTATTTTTGGCAGGCTGGGATGTGAATGATTGACCTAATTCCACCTAGGGGTAACAATTGGGTCAGGTTTGAGGTTGACTTGTCGGGTTGCGTCAATTGGGTCAAGTTGCGATCTTATAGTAAACTCGACTTATTTATTTTTAAGCCGATTCGAAAAAAATCTTTCGGGTCAAAAAGCAAACCCGACATATTTATTTTTAAGTCGACTCGAAATTGATTTGAAATGGCTTGTTTAATTATATTGAAAATTAATCTTAATCAACATGACATGTTTAAAACGAAAATGACTTGTTTAACATGAAATCATAAATACAATGCAATTCATAGTATGAATACTCAATAGTTTTATAATTTTTCAATAATAAATATAGTTATTACACGAGTAAATTTAAATATTAAAAGATTAAATAGTTGAATTTTTTTATTAGCTACATTTTTTAAATTTTAAATATCTATTTTATTTATTCATAAATTAAAAGAATATTGCAAATAAGAAAAATACAAAATAGAATATAAAATTAAAATTATTTACTTACGTCAAGTCATTTGGATTACATAGATTGACCCAAACTCGACCCAAATTATAATGGATTGTGCTGGTTTAACCTATAATTAACCCAAATGTTAGATGAGTTTTACCTAATTCGTTTTTTCATATTAAGTTCATATTGGATTGGATCGAGTAAAAAACTGCCATTTGAAATTATGTATTCCATCCATTCCAATTATTTGATCCGAATTACTATTTTAAGATGTTTAAAATTTTTAATTATATAGTTCAAATTTTATAATTGTTATTGTTTTTCTCTACTAATTTAAAATTACATTCCTGACTAATCTTTAGAAAATGAAAATACGAATTATAATATTATAAAAATGATAAATTAATTAATACATTAAAAAAATGTAATGCTATAAATTTGTTTAAATATTAAATATTTTTTTACTAACATGCGACGTCCAACTTGACCATACAATCGGAATGGAAGGACTAACACAAAGAAATACATGCTTTTTAAAGCGAGGCAGTTTGATAAAACAATACATAACATAATGTATCTCCCTCATCATCAATATTCGTAACATCTATCAGATATATCAAAAAGCTCAGAGGCTATGAGAGGAAGAGTTTCTAAGCTCCATCAGATTCATCTGCAGAGTCGACATCCATAGGTTGCGGATTCTTGTACCCACTGATCTCTTCCGTATACCGTTTCTTGTCTGCTCGTGCTTTCGCCTCATATGGAGCCTTCTCCTCCGCTGCAAGAAGCAAGTAGCAATTCAGTCGCGCAACCAGAAAGAAAAAAAAAAAAAAAAAATCGAAACCAGGAATTGGTGAAATTGAAATCACCTGTCAACTTATTCCATCTCTCCCCGAGCACTCTTCCAACTTCTGTAAATGCAATTCCTGGGTTACTCTTCTTCACATTCTGCATCAAGGAACTTGGCGTGATTCGAGAGATTGCAATGCGATAGACGAGCAAGCAAGAGATTGAAAACTACCTCTCTTTCTGTTTGGGAGAAGAACATGAAGGCACTAATTGCTCTTTTTGGGGCATTTGGATCCTTTTTCTTCTTCTGTTTCTTCTTTTTTCCATCGTCGTCGCTATCTTTGGTCTTTTTCCTACTTGATGATGATGGTTTGATAGCAGAAGGTTCTTTCTTGGTTTTCTTTTTCAATGGCGTCTACACCATCATATATCGATGTCAGCTCCATGTTATTATAGTATTCAAATAGAAATATATATATGTAGTAGACTCTGATATGTCACCTCTTTCTCCCCTCCGCTTTCACTGGCATCAGATCCTTCTTCCCCAGAATCATCAGTTGGAGAGCCTCCATCATCTTTATCGATAACGAAGTCCTCATCCTGTAAATTGAGTTTTTGCATTAGTATGAATACTTTTCAATCAGACTACTTTAGAAACACACGAGAAAGAAACCAGAAACAGCACCTCCTCATCACTCTCATCTCCGATGGCTTCATTCCTGATTCTCTCAAGATGAGGATCAACGGCATCATCAATATCACTCTGTAAAACAGCTGCAACTCCTTCGGCAGTCTGGGCACTTCCGGCATTGAAGTTCATCATCTTCAGACCCTTCTCCCTGAAACAGCATTCATGCACAATGTTATAGCCAACTCCACTTTCATGAAATATTATCGTAAAATAACAAAGTATCAAGCAAGAGCACTGACTGAACAAATTGGAAGAGATTATGGTACTCATTTCTCTGAATATTTCTGAAAAGGTGCTCCTGCTCTGTCTTAAGTCTGATGAGAAAATCAAAATAATGCATATTTGAACCTCCAGCAGTGTGCCTCTCGAACTCCACATAGTCAATCTAAAACATTTAAGAAGAACAGAAGAGTTTGCAGGTGTCATAGCGTTAGTACACGCGAAAAAAGAGAAATTGTGGAACCCCAAAACAAACTTGATACTGTACCTCCTCGTGAAGAATTAGAGTGGGTGGTTTGGGCAAAAAGAAGAAGCTCTTTTCAAGTGGATAAAGAACACCGTCTTCAGCTTTGAGGGACGACTTGACAGCATAACCATCCTGACTACTGCGGAACTTGCCTGGTTTAGTGACTTTGGCGCCAGACAACCCACGCAAAATTGTAATGAATACCTCGTGGATGAGTCCCTGAAGTTTAAAGAAAATGATGATCCCAAACATAATGTTTGTGTCAGCTTATCAAGAAAAGAAATGGTAAGCCATACATAGTGATGGGGGATCTAGTGAAGATAAAATAATGATATTGAGTCAAATATAAAACAGAACTGGTGAATCAGCGTTCGACAAAATTATAGGTTAGTACCTTGTGATCTGGATCGAGCTTGTCTTTATACTTGGCATTGTAAAGGTCTTCATTCATCGACAAAGAGGTGTCCATAACAGTATCTGTTTCGAACTGCGGACGAGACCAGAAAGAAAAATTGGAGAAATATTTAAAATCAATCCTCAAAATTTCATTTCAATGTAAAGAAAAACTTAAGCCAATTATTACCTGCATAACAATATGTGGATACAAGGTTTGGCCCTTCCTAATTGGTGGATCAAGAGTCACAATGACAAATGTATGTGGTTGATTAAACTGCAGACAATAAATATATCAAGCATCAGTAATGATTAATCAAATAAGTAATACAATATTATTTGACAATCAGTTAATGCAATAAATAGAGTAGTTTTTCAAGATTGATGTGCATGGATACCATTCATATACAACTCAGTTACTCAAGAAAGGGAAAAACACTTACTTTAGGCAGCCAAAATACACGAACGACACTGCTGTACTGAATTTTGAAGTCATTAGCTTGTCCTTGAAGACGCAAAAAAGAGAGATGAAGCTCAATGCTGTATCGTCCCCTAGAAGAAATATTTATGTCAGACAATCACGCACGAGAAAGAAGTAACTAGGTCAGCAACATATAGTAACTCTTCTTTGCATTGTTAACATCAATTTAGTTAGAAACTGACATAACCTACCTGGGAGTAAGTATGGCAATCCCATCAAAAGTAACAACAGCTTCTTCACCTCCTGCTCCGACATCTGCCATTGAGACAATCTTGTCTCGGAATACCTGCATAAAGGGAACATTTTCTTATACCCAAATATCTTTAAGGTAACCCAACACATGGGATTCAATTCATGGAAAAGAATTACCTGCGCAGAGGGTCGACTTTCATCCCCAACAAATTGAGTGTTGGAATTGGGGACGTGGAAACTTATTTCCATTAATGAATCTTTCTGTTGTAAACAATATATTCATTAACTTCGTAAAACTATCAAAAAGCAAGAAGTCAATCTAGAAAGACGATAGATCTTATGCAGAATAGACCTACACATGCATCACAAGCCATGCAATGCTTCAAGCATTAACTGCACACAAATAAGTTTTAAGTACCTCATTGGCACCAGTTGTGTCATCAACATGGAATTCCAACATGACATCATTTTTCCCTTGAAGTTGTGTCTGTGCTACGTCTGCTAGAGATACTTCGAATGCTTGCTTATTACCCACAAGAAAAGTAAGTGTATTCCCTGATAAACAAAAGAGTGTCATAGGCATATCAGCACCAAATAAAAATCTTTATGAAAACATTTTTGGATAATAACTTTCCATTTTGACTCTGCAAATTGCAAATGATATTAGCTTAGGTAAAATATACATCTGGAAATGAATTAGAGAATTGAACATCAACATTCAGATCACAGTAGCAGAATAAAGATGGCAAAATTTAACCACCAGAAGCTTAAAATGAAAAATGAGCACACATGCACACTTGTGTATACAAATACATAAATGGAATATAAGGTCAGCCCAATCTATACAAATACCATTTAAATCAACTTCTCCCCAATTTTTTCCACTAACAGAAAGCTGCTTCTCCTCTGGCGTGGTTGCAAAGTTGGACTGGAAGTATGTATTCAGACTGGCAACATCCTGCACAATAAGCATCCACAACCACAAGACATCAGACCCAGTGGGGTACAGAAATTATAATGCCTTACAATGGAGGCACAAAGAATATGTAATGAGAATACATATATGACTTGATTATTATATTTTTAACATAGCATCAAGCAAGAGGCCACATCTAATGATCAAAGGAAATAATATGAATTATGTGATCCCCATAATTCGCAGTTGTTTCACAAAATAGGAAGAGAGATGTTTCGCCACCTGATCCCGGAAACCAGTGAATTTATAGTTGAGGCCATCTTTGGTCCGAACTCCAAGCTGGTTCGATCGAGGAACCTTCATCCATGTGAGGCCCAACAAATCAGATCTATCAACTTCCACAGCCTTGCCACCTCCTAGTTTCTTCCATATTATCCCACCTGAATGAACTTTAAGTTGCCCTGGGTTCTGCAAATGAGAGCAGACTTCAACGAGGATAACATAAGATACAAGTCTCTAACATCACTCACGCAATCTATCATTCACATCACATGTGCACCAAGCCAAAAACATCTCATGAATTAACTCAAGGAAAGCAGCAGCAACAAAGAAACATCAAGTAAATCCTTAATATCATTCTTCATCTTTTTTCTTTCTCTTTTTTGTTCTTTACCCATTCAAAAGTTCGATATTGTTTCCCAAAAATATCCAATACATATTCACTCTGAAACCAAATTTCAATCTCAATGTCGAGCTGGCGCAGCCGACAATCCAGCCATAGAATACATGTAAAAGACCTAACCTACCCAAACCACTAACTAAATCAGAAACACGTAACCCGTGAAAAGCCAACAAAACCCTAATTCGCCATGACACTAAGGGTTTAACAAAGAACAATCACAAAATAACAGCTCTTCCGCTGCAAAACAGCGCGACATACACTAACAACTATGATTAGGGTTAATAACCACCAGAAATTAGATTAAAAACAAAATAATGCAAAAATGAAGTAACTGCAAAAATGAGCAAGAACAAAACAAATGAACTCACAGTTCCTCCACGGCCACCTAGAGAGATACTGTTGAACGAGTGACCGTCGGCCATTGCGAAAGAATGAATTGAGAAACTGGATCGAGCTGAAATGCAGCTGATGTTTATATACAGTGAGTGGGGTTGCCCACTGCGCCCAATCTCAGTGTGGCGCGAAAAGGGAAGTATTCTCTGCAACTCGGGTACACCAACAAACAGTGCAACTGCTATTTTTCATTGGGCCGATTTACCGAATTCTCTCAAAGCCCAATCAAAACTCCTTACAAGCCCAAAGAAAACTTCATTTTTTTCATTTCCAAAAATTAGTACTAGCTCTCAGTCCTGTTTTAATTATTTCACTCTTTTTGGTTTGTCCAACTTTATTAGTTATATATTTTAAAAGGATAATTTTCATATTTAATAATAAAATATTAATATTAATTTAACTCAATTTATTCTATGTTCACAATTTTTGGTTTGTCCGGTCATACCGGAACGGATGGAGTATTATTTTTTTGTTAGATTAATTGCCAAAAATAATATCATAAACTGTTGCCCAAATTGGTTGCAAATTACAACCGTTAGAATCCTCGGTGCATAATATTATTTTTTAATAATAATGTATTAATTCAAATTCACACACTTATATTTTATCGGAAATTTCAAATTTTTTAATCTCTTGATTATAGGCAATGTGCTTTAAAAAAATCCGAGCAGATGATGCATAATTCAGTTTCATATTAAGAAGAAAGGAAAAAAAAAAAAAATCATTAAGATGCTTCATAGCGAACAAGAACTAACGAATAGTAATTAAATATAATAATTAATTTATGCAACGATGAATCCAATAAAATGCTCGACTACGAACTTATTATGCTGTCTGTCAATTTCTTCATACCATCTAAATTGCTTCATTGATAATGACTCTTTGTTTTTTTTTTTTAAATATCAAAATTCTCCAGCTTTCTCGAGTTTTCTTGTCATCTGCTGCTATTTCACATATCAAATTATGGTATTTCATAAATCAATGAGCCAATTTATTTGTATGTGTTAACATGAATGGTCACAAGCCAGGTGGAGTCAATACTTGAATTATATATTAAGTTTTTGAAACAGGCTCAGACCCAAGCTCGAGCTTGACAAAGCTCGCGAGTCTACTGAATTAAATATCATGAAGCTTGAGTTCGACTTGATTAGTATTAAGTCAGATTTTGAGTTTTTCTAGATACTCTCGAGTAGCTCGCAGGTCGGCTTAACTCGTGTTCATCCCTTCGTGTTAATGTGCCCACGTCCTGATATAAAAATATAATATTGATGATGGGTCAATTTTAATTATTATCATGATCTCTAATATTTTGCCACATCAACCGTTAACACATTAACAAAGCTAAACTAAGGCAAAAACAAAATCAAGAATTAAAAATTTCAGTTCCTGCGGCTTGGAAACAGTATACAATTGACAACAATACTAAGCAATATTTTTCTAGTACAAGGACAGAGACAAGGTTGTCCGAACTCGAGCAAAACTCATCGTTTCCATCGTCGTTGAGACAGCTAAAGACATAGCATTGTAAGAAACCCCAAAAAAGTCAAGGATCCAAACATACATGCATATAAACACACACGCCCACACAGTAATCCAGATTCCATTCTTGGAAAAGAAAGAGCAGAAGCTAGAAGAGGAAAAGCAAGATTTGAGTTGAGCAAGAAAAGGTGAAGAAACATGGCAGTGAGGATGATAAAGAGTGAAGGAAACCTTCAAGTAAGCATGGCCGAGGATGCTCCCGAGACCACGCGCGTGAAGCGCAGACGAAGAGATGCGGCTGCTGCGGCGGCCATCCTCCCCGGCGATGAGCAGCAGGGCCTGAAGCAAGAAGCCGGAGCGATGGCGGCGCCGACGACTGTGAAAAGAAGCTCCAAGTTTCGTGGGGTGAGCAGGCATAGATGGACTGGCAGATATGAAGCACACTTGTGGGACAAGCTGTCTTGGAATATTACTCAGAAGAAAAAGGGAAAACAAGGTTTGTTAGTTTTCTTCAATATTATATCAAATTCGAGCTTTTAAATCTATAGAAACAAATCACAGAAAAAATTAACCAAAAAGGTGTCTAACTTCAAACTTTTGTGTTTTCTTTCATGGAATTTTGCATGGATTGGGAACTGTAAATGAGCAGTTTATCTTGGTGAGTAGATAACTTCAGTTTTATTCATATTATTATTTTGCAAATTATTTAATATCAAACTGAGGCTATAATTTAAATACTTTTATTAGGGGCTTATGATGATGAGGAAGCTGCGGCAAGAGCATATGATTTAGCAGCACTCAAATATTGGGGAACAACGACTTTCACTAATTTTCCTGTATGACTGACTATCAACACATGTATATATATATATATATATAGAGAGAGAGAGAAAGATTATGTGAGAAAAAAGAATGAATCATATCCATTAGATCTAAATAAATCAATGATTGATATACAATCTAAGCAACAACTAAAACACAATCAAGTAACATTAATATGTTGTTTGATTGTGTTTTAGTTGTTGCTTAGATTGTATATCAATCATTGATTTATTTAGTTCTAATGGATATGATTCATTCTTACTTGTTACACGTAGATTTTTCTCACCCAATCTCACCCTATATATATATATGTGTGCGCGCGCACGCGCGCGTAGTTCTGTGTATTGACCTAGTTTTTTTCTCTATGAAATTCACTGTGACAATTCGTGTAGATATCTGATTATGAAGAAGAAATAGGGATCATGCAAACGATGACGAAAGAAGAGTATCTAGCTTCACTAAGAAGGTATAAACTGGCTAATCATATCATTTCATGTTTATCAGAGAGTAATTTATGTGATGAAGATGATGATGATGCAAGACTTGTGCAGGAAAAGCAGTGGATTCTCAAGAGGTGTTTCGAAGTATAGAGGAGTCGCGAGGTAATGAATGTAATATGCATATACGATGGCGAAGCATATGAATATCTTAGAAGATGATGAATCTAATGTAGAAAAAATATGCAGGCACCATCATAATGGAAGATGGGAAGCAAGGATAGGAAGGGTGTTTGGGAACAAGTACCTCTATCTTGGCACTTACAGTAAGTTGTAGTCTGTCTTCGGTTGTATATGTCGCGTCTAGTCTGAGAGAGCTCGGATTCGTGGTGTTTTAACGCGTCCCATTGCAATTGTAGGCACGCAGGAAGAGGCGGCTCGTGCTTATGACATTGCAGCAATAGAGTACAGAGGGATCAATGCTGTCACCAACTTCGACTTGAGCAACTACATCAGATGGTTGAAGCCAGGAACGAGCTTTTCGATACCTGATCACGACGCGAAAACGGGCATGGATTTGGCACCTTTGATGCCACCCCCTTTTCTGGAAACAGAGGAATCTCTTTCTCCTCATTTGAAAAGAAAAGCTTTCAGTGCAGAGGATCTACAAGAGTCATTTTCTTGCAAAGCTCCGATCAGTCCGTGCAGCAAGCC
>JAPKLW010000551.1:290672-302508 GCA_026898455.1 Plectranthus barbatus | reverse complement strand
ACACCTGGTTCAATTTTTCCAATGTCAGGGACTGTATGTAAATATATGTCATAAAAAGAATGGAAAACCGAAAATCAGTGTAAATCAAATCAACCTGCATGAGGAATCTTGTTACAAAAGATGTGTTTTTGAATGGTGAAGGAAATGTTGTCACATCAATTTATGCTGAATTATCATCTGTCAATAATCAATACTTGAACTTACTAGAGATCTTCGAAGGAACTGGCATAAAACGAACCACAACAGTATGAAAAACAGCAGATTATGGAAATGAAGTAGCTTAAGTATTCAATAAATGCAGGCACAAAAGCATGAGAATTCACCAGCTGTAGACATACCACAATCTTGCTGTATACAAGAACTGACATTAGATTCGATCATCTGGTTTTAACTTTAGCCGATAAATTTCTCATACGAATCACTTCAGTGATGAAATCAACATAGATTATCATAAGGCAATCTTAAGGCTTCCAAGGATAAACCCTTTTCATTTTACCTGAGATAAATCTGCTGTTCCTTAAAAAAAGTTTCTGACCAGTTGATTCTCTTGTAATGTAAAAACTCGATGAAAATGACTATAATTTGGGCACAGAATGGCATTTGCTTAAGCAAAAATAAAGTCCTCTCCAGCTTACTATACATCATTAAATTACTGTAAGAAAAAAGAGCAGTGAAAAGTGAACTCTGCAGTTTGTTTACATATATGACTAGGAAAGAATATTTTCAACAATGTCTAACTATGAATTTTGTCCTGTATCATTCGAATTGTAATATTTTTTATCAAATGTAAACAAAGTAGAAGTTGCTAGCTTCGATAAGTTCAATGTTGGAAGCAGATGAGACAGACTAAAATGGAGATGCCCCTAGGAAATATTCTCAATCAAGTTTTAAAAACTAATAAATTTATGCCAGTGAGTTAACCAATTCAAATGGGAGGTTGCTGCTAGATACCCACTACTGGGACTATAAGCTTTGTCTCAAACTCAAACCAGTTCATTGGAATCATCTCCATTTCTGTCCTCGTACGATAAAAGGCATAACAATATCAGACAAGGCATAATAAAACCAAAAGAAGAATAAGCGTTATATAAACATGTGGTGTTTCGTTCCCAGCTGTCAGGGCAAGAAAAAGCATTGAACAGAACGTTTGCACGAGAGGAAACAGACTGAGAATGGAAATGGTCATGACAGAGAGTGAATTGTACCGAAAGAGGCAGTACTCTTGCATGGCAGACAGTGCAGCTCCTGAGTTGAAGTGTGTTAAGCGTAGAAGAAGAGGTGGGAGTGCTTCTGTGCTCGGCAGCACTCAAACGATGCAGCAACAAGATAGCGACTTGATTTCTCCAAAGTCTGTCAAGAGGAGTTCAAGATTCCGAGGTGTTAGCAGGCATAAGTGGACAGGGAGATACGAGGCGCATTTGTGGGACAAACTTACATGGAATGTCACTCAAAAGAAAAAGGGAAAACAAGGTGACTAACCATTCTTTTCTGCAGTTATTTTTCTACTCTAATGTGTTTTTATATGAATCTGGTGTCTAATTTTATTTTTATTCTGCATTGGGAATCGAAACAAACAGTCTATCTCGGTGCATACGATGATGAGGAAGCAGCGGCTAGAGCTTATGATTTAGCTGCGTTGAAGTATTGGGGGTCCTCAACTTTTACCAACTTCCCAGTAAGTAAATTTAGAAATGAATAATGGATCATGGTGCATACCTTCTGAGATAGAGATACTCATCGATTCCCTTCGAAACTGCTGCAGATATCAGAATATGAGAAAGAACTTCAAATAATGCAGACAGCAACAAAAGAAGAGTACCTAGCTTCATTGAGAAGGTAGAGCTTAGCTTCCTAAATCTTGGCATGGTGAATAATATGTTTTCTCTGGGGTGAAAATGTATCTGAACAAGTTTTCCATATTTGCAGAAAGAGCAGTGGATTTTCAAGAGGGGCATCAGTATATAGAGGAGTGGCCAGGTATATAATCCACAAACATGATCTTTTATCTCTCCTTTGTTGTAGATATTATCAATAATTCTGAACCCTTCTATGTAAAAATGAATGCAGACATCATCAGAATGGAAGATGGGAAGCCCGGATTGGAAGAGTCTTTGGAAACAAGTATCTCTACCTCGGAACCTACAGTAAGTAAAATACAGCAATAAACAAGAAAGAATAAACTAACGTTTGCAAACCGAGTTAATGAAAACATATGTGTGTAGGTACCGAAGAAGAGGCAGCACGAGCATATGACATTGCAGCAATAGAGTACAGAGGAATCAATGCTGTCACCAACTTCGACTTGGGCACCTACATCAGATGGTTAAAGCCAAGAGCAAAAAACGCAGTTCCTATTGAGGAGTTGAAAGCATATACAGACTCACAGGAGGAGCTGTCCCCTCTTTCCTTGGGGAAAAAGTTGTGCTTACCAACCAAATTTTGTGGGACAAACGCCATGAGCATGGAAGAGACGTTTGAAAGAAGCAGCCCATTCGGCTTGAGCAAAAAGTCTTCATCTCCAACAGCATTAGGTCTGCTACTAAGGTCTTCTGTATTCAAAGAACTGGTTGAGAGGAACTCTAATGTCTCAGAAGAAGAAAGTGACGATGAAAAACCGAACCACCTGCAACAGGCAAGTTATAATAATGAAGGTGGGGATATGTTCTACGATCTCCCATTTCCATTATCTTCCAATAACTATTGGATTGAGTAGCAAGAAACTCCATTGTGTTGGCACTTAGCTGCTAAATACTACAAACCTCCATCACAAGTTTTAGCTTGTACATATATGTATATATGAGGAGTTTCCTTTTCCATTTTCTTTTTTATCAAACATTGTAAATACTGAATAACTGTGTCACAATAGTATGAGTTTTGTGAAACAACCAGGTCCAGTTTCATTGCAAACAAAGATTTTTAATTTCCACATCCATTTAGTGAATTTATATTTTCACAAGATATTATAGTTTTATTACACATTTGTCTCTAAAATAATTCTATATGTAATTGTAGGCAAGTATCAAATAATGTAAGAAGTTGAACAAAAATTCTCTTTTTCTTGGCACAAGGAATTATACATTGTAACCTAAATGTATTACCTCTCCATTTGAAATACAGACCATATGATTCAGACAAGCTAAGCCTAACATTTTTCACAACTTCAAAACTGTTTCCTCTTGTTCTGGAATAATTTGTCTCTTCTTGCATAAACATAAAGCAAAGCAAACCAGATCCCAACAGACAGCACGAAGGACGCCCAGGGAAATGGTGGATCCTTGAAACACACGAGCGACGCCTCCAACTCTTGAGAGGCATGATAAACCAGAGAGTGCATAGCATACAGGTCGTGATCAGAGGACTTCTGATAGTACAAAGCCATCTCATAATCGAAATGCGAAAGAGCAGAGATCGACTTCTCCAGCTTGTAGGTAAATAAGTTCCACCTCTGGTAGAACTCAGTCAGTCGGTTATGGCCAAGGAGTTTCCTTTCCCCACCATGTGTGACAATAGACTCAAGAACATCAACTCCACTGGAGATGCTGTAATTCAACGATGTCAGGAGCACATTTCTCCGAGCAGCATCCTTCTGGACAAATGACAATGAAGGTAACTCCGAGAATGGCCCAAACGGAGTTTGTCCAACACTCCATGTATAGTCCACGAGAGAGCTGTTATGCCTTGGGCTCCAGACCAGATGCGTTGGTGAAACGCCCCACATGCTCTGCAATATAGAGCCCACCAATGGTCTCTCGAGCTCACGAGTCTGTGTGAATACGTGATGCCCGTTGCAACTATAGTCGCTCACAGTCTGAGTACTCTTCGTCCTGACTGCTATCACCATATCTTTGAAAGCCACAGACTGATGATACCGGTCGAGCAGCAAGATTGCATTGACATCAAGATCAAAAACATACACAGGAAGAACTCTGCCAAAGTCCTCCTCCGGCACCTTCCCTACCCTCCTAAACTCATCGACCGATTCCAAGATTGTCTGATGCAAACGCTTCGAATCCAAATACTCGCTTACAATCAAAGTGTAGTTATCAAAAAGGTATCTAGATGTGTAAGAAGTGGTAGCCTTAGCGATCGCAAACGAGCAAATGGAGCAAGCGGAATATTTCACCTCATAGTTTTTGAAACTCAAATTCTGATCCCCAACCAATAACCCACGATCATTAGCTTCATCCCTAAAAGTCCTCTCTATCAATTTCCAATCCAATCCCACACTACTACCATCACCATTGATATGAATGAATTCAACAACCAATTTATTGTCGAAAGGCACAGGAATTCTCAAAGAGGGAACTAACAGTACCTTATACGCACTCCACACCAGCGACGCCAAGTCGGAGAGCAAAGCCTTCTGCGACTTGGGCCGGCCGTGGAGCGCCGCCAACGGATGAAATTCGCCCTTCGGCAACACTCCATCACCGGATAATGCAGGGCCGTAATCGACCGGTCCAGCCCCCAAGTCGATCCACAAATACCGATCTTTCCCGGTCCAAATGCTACCCAAGCATTTAGAGAATCCGGGCGAGCTATCGCCGGGGGTGTAACTGTAAGCGTAGGGTTTCGCCTGCGATCCGAGATGGATAATGTAGATGTGGAAGGAATCGCTGTGCTTCTCCTTCTCGAAATCGTCGCGGATGATTTGGTCGATGACGGAGTGAGGGACGGAGGAGAGGAGGGATCGGATGGGGGAGGAATGGGAGGAGAGGTGGGAATTGAGGGCGGAGGAGAGAGAAGTGGACAGAGAGGGAGGGGAGAGAGACGGGTTGAGCTGGAGAGAGTGGGAGATGGAGAGGTGGTGGGAGGAGGAGGAGGAGGAGGGAGTAATGACGTGGAAGCGATCGGTGGTGACGGCGGATGTGAGAAAAGACGCAAGTAAAGAAGGGGCGGAGGAGGTGAAGGTTGGACCAACTAAGTGAACGGTGATGGGGATGGGTAGGGAGAGAGAAAGGAGAGAGGAGGGGGTGGGAGGGTGGGCAAGAGAGTGTTTGATGGAGGAGGGGAGGGAGAGGAAGGAATCGTTGGCAGCGGAAAGGTCTTTCCGGGCTTGTGAAGAGAGGAAAGAGTCCAGGCCGGAGATTGGGGCGGCGGAGGTGGCGGCGAGAAAGAGGTGGTGGATGAGGAGGAGAAGCACGGCGGCTGGAGGCATTTTGGCGACGGCGATGGGGTTTTGGGATCTGACTGATACGCAGTGATCGGAATTGACTTGGTGATAGTGGAAAAATGAAAGGAAGTTATTTTATTATTTTATTATTATTATTATTATTATTATAAATATATTCTATGAATCGATATAATGAATTAATGAGTTCTTATATTATATTCAATATATATATATATATATACAAAAATAATAATTATATTTGTTTGTATTTTATTTTTAATATTTAAATAAGAATTAATAGAGGTTATTTGCGGTCGACAAACCACCCTTCCGCGCCAATTAGCTGGACAAATTTCGATCTTAAAGGCGTCAGGGTGTTATCATTCGCAATTTCCCGTTTCCGATTCCGATTCCGCTTCCGCTTCAGATCTGTAGCATCCAAACATGTACGGATTCGAAGCGCTCACCTTCAACATCCACGGCGGTTACCTGGAGGCCATCGTCCGGGGCTACCGCTCCGGCCTACTCACCGCCGCTGACTACAACAACTTGTGCCAGTGCGAAACCCTAGACGACATCAAAATGCACCTCTCCGCCACCGAGTACGGGGCCTACCTTCAAAACGGTTAGACTATCGCCATTATAGCCTATCTAAGATCTCAGATTTCGCGAATTAGATCCGATTATCGTATTGTGGTTGTTTTCAGGTTGATCCGCATATTTTTTGTCCTAATTTGTGATTGTGCTGGAAATTAGACCTTAAAGCTGTTTTTTTTTTTTTTTTTCTTTGTGAATTCGGTTTGGTGGGTAAATTAGTTGTTTTATGAAGTAGCTATTGCTGGTTTTCCTGATCGAGTATTACTCTTCTCGAGTATCGTGAGTTTTAGTTTGCTCCATTATTATTTGTCATCTGATGGTTATCTTAGCTTCCCAAATTCAACTCCTTTTGGTTGGCTTATAATGCAGAACCATCTCCGTTGCACACAACAACAATAGTGGAAAAATGCACCCTTAAACTGGTTGATGAGTATAAGCACATGCTAACCCAAGCCACTGAGCCTCTATCGACCTTTCTAGAGTACATCACGTATGTATTTCTCGCTTACATTGTTTTTCTATGAATTATTGTTATTCAGTTGATCGATTAATGGGATATCATTATGTATCATAGTACTTCGAATATAGGTACACGAGCACGGGCATTTCTATCAAACTTCAAGTGGTTTATTTGCTGAAGAAGTCTAAGTTTGTTTGATGTCTAGCTCACAAATTAGTGCAAGGTTTTCATTTGCTTATGTTTTTCAAAATAACACCTGTATATATGTGGTGGGCGTGGAACAGAAAAGTGTCAGTTCATCGAAATCCCAAGTGGATTTTTTTTTAAATGACACCACTGTCTATATTGAGATGTGTTTTGCATCATATTTACCTCTCCTTCTATTGCATTGGTTTGACTAATTTGCTGTTTTTAGTACCTGGAGTTTCGTAGGGTTACCCTTTACTCTTTTCTTTCCAAGCACTATAACACTACTGATTTCTGATTTAAAATATCTGCCCCAACCCTCCCACACTCAAAATAGAACTCAAGAAAGAAAAAAATATTTTATATTATTTGACTTAAATTGGTTTGTTATCGTATAGATATGGTCACATGATCGACAATGTCGTCCTAATTGTCACTGGAACTTTACACGAGAGAGATGTTCAAGAATTGCTTGAGAAATGTCATCCTTTGGGAATGTTTGACAGGTAATGTATCTTAAACAGACATTTGGATTACATTTAGGATTGTTATGAAATAACTCAACCATTTGCTTCTACAGCATTGCTACTCTGGCGGTTGCTCAGAACATGAGAGAACTATACAGACTTGTGCTTGTAGACACGCCCTTGGCCCCATACTTCTCCGAGTGCATAACCTCTGAGGTATTGACTAACTGCCGCCCCCTGTACTTCTTCATGTTTTTAATTTTCCAAAACTGGGATGCTTTGTGTGTTATGTCTTTATTCTCTAATTAGTTCTCCATTGCTTGAAGGTTGAACTTATGTTGTGTTTGGGATTTTTGTTCATTGTAGGACTTGGATGACATGAACATAGAAATTATGAGGAATACACTCTACAAGGCATACCTTGAGGATTTCTACAGGTTTTGCCAGGTAAATTGCCATTGGGTAGTTTTTGTAAGCTCCTTTCATTTTTCCTTACAATTTCCTGTGCTTTTGTATTATTTATAACTTAATAATCTGCATGTAGAAACTTGGTGGAGCCACTGCAGAGATTATGTCTGACCTCCTAGCATTTGAGGCTGATAGAAGAGCAGTCAATATCACTATAAACAGGTTTCACTGCAGTGATGAAAATATCCTTGAGAAAGAATTTTGAGAAATATTTTTACCCTTCTCTTGCTTCCTGTCTCCAGCATTGGCACTGAGCTTACTCGGGATGATCGTAGGAAGTTGTATTCTAATTTTGGTTTACTGTAAGGACTTTGCATCTTTCTCTATGTGTGGTATTTGGAGCCAAAGTCCTGCTACTAACACATACTTATTTGTCAGATACCCATATGGTCATGAGGAGCTTGCTATTTGTGAGGATATAGATCAGGTACTTGAGTATTTTTCTTCAGATACTCTCGTTCAGTTATTTAAGTATTTTCAGGTTAGATTGCTAAGTTGTAGTTTTGTTATAAGTTCTTTTTCTCTGTCTTTCCCACCCCCACCTCAGCAAAAAAATTGATGGGTCATCCAGTATTAAAGTATCATTTATGACCAAAGTCTGAATATCCATTTGTCCAGGTTTTAGCCCTCTATGGAATGTCAGTTATGCTAGTCTTTCTCTGAAGGTTTGGGAAATATAATGCTGTGAAATAAGTTGGGTTCCACTGATAGTTTTAGTGCAGCAACTGTTTTCTAATGTAGCCTTCTCATTCTTTCCACTTACCAAGTTCATCAAACTTTCTAATTTTCTAATCAACTCTACTTTTTATTTTTCTAAACTTTCTAGGTTCGCGGTGCCATGGAGAAGTATCCTCCTTATCAATCCATCTTTTCCAAGTTATCCTACGGCGAGAGTCAGATGCTTGACAAGGCCTTTTATGAAGAGGAAGTAAAACGTCTTTGCTTATCGTTCGAGCAGCAGGTTTGTTTCTCCAGTGCTTGATGTTGAAATGGCTACTGCTTGAAATGATACATCCTTCCATACTCTTTTTGGTTTATGCAGTTCCATTACGCCGTGTTTTTTGCCTACATGAGGTTGAGAGAGCAGGAGATCAGGAACTTGATGTGGATATCTGAATGTGTTGCACAAAACCAGAAATCGAGAGTGCACGACAGTGTTGTCTTTATCTTTTAGTAAGTCTCATCATATATTTGTGTAAATTTCTTTTCTGCTTGCATTGCATGATTGGATGCCAGTTGTGGAGGGTATCTGTTCTACTATTTTCAGCAAATAAGTGATGTAATTGAGTGGGAGGGGGAAATTTTTATATTGACATCAAATAATTTGCATGCCCATTCTTCATAGGCATGTTTCCCTATTCTCTTTGTTCGTGAATTGTAAAAGCTTTGGCTTTTTACTTGAACATGTCTCAATCTTTGGAGAGATACACATGTTAATTTGCATCCAAGTCCTTGTTTGGTTGGTGGTGGTATATTAGTAATTTCATGCCTTGTGTTTGCTCTATGATGGTGGAACATTCTAGAAAATAAAAGCTAGACATCAAGTCCACTACTAACCAGAAATTGATTTTTTTACACAAAACTATGTAACAGTGTGGTGTCACATGTTTTTCCTGGTGCAGGGACAATAGTTTTATTTATTTAGTTTATGTATATTTTATAGTTTATACGTTGTCTGTATCAACGTGCCTAATATATTAATGATAAAAGTTCTGAAAAACATCTGTACACTTTCAATAATAATATATTACATATATTTTTTTTATTATACTAATGATATATGATTGACAGAGGAAAACTATGGTATTTCAATTTAATATTTATTTATTTTTTTACTTTTCAAAATATAAGCTTCTTCTCTTCATAATGATCACGTCACTCTGACAGGAAATTTCAAATTTAGAATAAACTATTTTTTGTGTTACGTTGAATATAATCTTTTAACATGCAACAAAAATGTTCACATGGTTCTCCCCCATCTCAGGATATAAGTAGATTAAGTATTTTGTATGTATTCAATAAATTATGAATTTGAGCTTTGGTGAAATATTTAGGTGGGGTGGGATTTAAATTAATATATTTTATGTTAAAAAATGTTCCCACCGTCGATACAACTAAGCCGAAAAGGTGGTAGATTTGAGAATTCATCTAAATTTCAGATAATTTCTACTCCCTCCGTCCCACACGAATTGTCCCTCTTTCCTTTTTTGTCCGTCCCACACGAATTGTCCCCTTACCTAAAATGGAAAGTTTTTACACACTAACTAATAAAATAATAATTTCATCTATCTCTACCACATTCCATTACATTGGTTATTGTGCCATGTCCCAAGGGGACAATTCCCTTGGGACAGAGGGAGTATTTTTTTAAGCACAATCTGATCGCATTTAAAGATCCAAATTTGCTATAAATAAATTTTTTTTTTAAAAATTGGCCACTTTCTTGGTTGGCTTTCAGACAAAGCAATTATGCAGAGGAGACTGAATCTAACCAGATTCTTTCCCACCGGCTAACTGCACAAACCATCAACATCTGTGGTCCAAATTTGAATTTCCGTTTCTATTTTGCATATACTACCTCCGTCCCGCGCTATTAGTCTCATATGGTTTCGGCACATGAACCAATGTTTATGAGTGTAGTAGAATTAATATTTTATTGATGAGTGTGAAAAAGTTTGTCATTTTAGGAAATGAGACTAATAGAGTGGGACAGACCAAAAAGGCAAATGAGACTAATAGAGTGGGACGGATGGAGTAATATTTTTCAACTTTATAAATCTTTCATAATGCATGCATTCTTTATTAACATTGTAAGTGAGATGTAGCATATGAATCAAAGTTCTATAATTTTCTTCATAGTTTATATTAATGAAAGGATTCAGAAATCCTTTGTAGGGGGCTCGATTAGGTTTTACATAACAAAAAATATATATATAATTAAGTAAAATAGGAAAAAAAAATTATGTTTATCCACATTTTCAGCCTCTTTAATCTATTTTTTTGCTTTATTTTTCAGTTTATTTTTCTTACTCACAACTTAACATGAAGGGAGTTATTTGTAAAAATATTATATCACTGTACTACTAATTAAAATCGAAAAAATTTCGGCCTAGGGCTGGAGCCCCCTTTGCTATCCGCCAATGGTTGATATGATATATTCGCTCCACAATAAATATTAAGATTTTTTAATGCACCCATAATTTTTTTTTTTACCATGCATATTTGCTCCAAGTAATGAAATCACTGTGTATGAACACATAATGTGATTTTCCACACATAAACTGTTGATTATGAAATATTGAAGTCTAATCTATTAGAAAATTAAATAAAAAATGACATGCTGACTTTTCAAAATATATATATGACCCATTTTCTTTATCTCCTCAAATTTTTTTATTTTGTTTGAATCTGTTCATTTGTATGGCGCATATGCAATGATGATTCTTGACTGTATTTGTTGATAAATATTACTCCCTCCGTTCCGGTGAAGTAGTCCCTTTTCTTTTTGACACGGGAATTAAGGTTTGTGAGTGTAGTGGAATTAATATTTTATTGGTGAGTGTGAAAAAGGTTGTCATTTTAAGAAAATTGGACTATTCTATGAGACAAACAAAAAAGGAAAGTGGGACTACTTCAATAGGACGGAGGGAATATAAAACCCGATGAGAAAGAAGTAGAAATATTGAAACAAAATTTATGAAGTTTTCCTTTTTTTCCGATAAGTGTTAGCAAAATAATAATAATAACACTTGAAAAGTCTGCTTTTCAACTTTCCATTCCACTATCAAAATTATTAATTTTTATTTAATTTTTTTATAATCTTAATTTATTATAATTTAGATTAATTTTACAAGTTTAATCGTATGGTTCATCCCACCAAATTAGGGTATATAATATTTTTAGTAATAACCTTTCAATTTTTGACTAAAAACTTGATTATTAAAATTTATTGATTCATAACTATAATTTGTGTTCTTATGAAATTTTAGTTTTTATTTTTTTAAAATAAAAAAGAATATATTGTAGTATTATACTTGATATTTGTTCTCGTAAAAATATTAATTAAAATTAGTAATCGAGATAATGAAACATCAAATTAAACATTGTTGTGGAAAAGAGGATTTAATCCAAAAAAAAATAGTGCCAAAAAGGAGAATAGCTAGAGACAATTACCTAAATAGAAAAGTCGAAATTCCTATATTAATCGCTTCAATTGAGATGATGAGCACGCTTTAATAAAGTTATTAAACGGATAATCCAATCCTCGGAATCGTCGAAACTATAAAATATAAATAATAATCTCCTACGTACCTAGATAATGACTTATATTTGATTGAAACAAACAAATTTAAAGAAGATTTAGGAATAATCACGTAATTAAGTGGAAGGCATTCACACACTTCAAATTAATATTCATCGATTAATTATTAATTTCATTCTCAATATCTTTGGATTTTCTTATATATAAATATATAATCATTAATCTCACCCTGATCACGAGATTCTCGTTTGCGGTCACCAGCAAATTGTGGCTGCAAATTCAAC
>JAPKLW010000551.1:258484-290662 GCA_026898455.1 Plectranthus barbatus | reverse complement strand
CTTTTTCGGCAAAAAATTAACATCCAAAAATTCAATGTTTGGGGTGTAGTGGTAGAAGCACTCTACCTATGACCAATAGGTCATGGGTTCGAGCTTTTATGGGCACATGTAGGGTGTGTGTGTGTTTAATTAAGTGTAAATTATCTGAAATAGCCATTTTCTTATAACGCATATCAATTTTACCCACTTTTGTTAACTCATTGCAATTTTAGCCAAAAGTACAATTTTTAGCATTGGAATTAGTTTACAAATCATTTGATTGCAATTATTCTGACTTATATGTCTAATCTTTTAGTTAAAATTTGTTGATAACTAATTTTATATATTTATGAACCAAAATCTATTTATTTACCCACGAAAATAATTAATTAGGGTAGCTATCGACATTTTTAAAAATTAAAATGAAAAATATTGGTCTCACTAGTCTTTTTTTTAATTTAAAATTCGTTTAAAATGTTGACTGTGGGGGCCACATGAGTGCGAACCGAGTGCCACCGAGTGGGAACGGTTGCGACTCGGTCGCACTCAATTGATATATTAATTTAAAAAGTTGTGGGTCCCGCATGAGTGCGAACCGAGTGAGACCGAGTGGGATCGGTTGCGACTAGGTTGCACTCAATTAATTTTTTATTTAAAAAAATTGTGGGTCCCACATGAGTGCGAACCGAGTGCCACCGAGTGCGAACGGTTGCGACTCGGTCGCACACAATTTATTTTTTTATATATTTATTTTGTGGGTCCCACCGAGTGAGACCCGAGTGCCACCGAGTGGGATCGGTGGCGACCCGGTCTTACTCAATTAAATATTTTTTTTTATGTTTTAAATTTATATTTAAATTTTAAAAATCTAAATCTTCCTATTTAATTCGCAGTCGGAGTCGCACTCGGTTTTTTTAATTTTTTTTTATAATTAAATTGAGTATTTAAATTTTTTCAGATATTTTTACTGAATCACACTCGGTCCCTCCAACATTTTTACTTATATATATATTTTTATTACTTTTGTCAAATTTCAAAATTCAAAAAACCTGAAAAGTATGACACATATCTGAAAAAAAGTACTTTTGGCCATTTTCGTGAGATGTACATAAAATTGGCTAAAATCGATATGTATTATAGCCAAAATGGCTATTTCATGATTTCTCTCTAATAATGTTAAATTTAAAAAATAAAAATAAAAAAATTTCAGTACTTCCATTATGATTAATGCTTATTTTATTATTGTTGACTGAATTCTTGACTTTTTTAAGTATGTAATTAGTGTTTATTTTATTAATATTTTTAGTATTAATCTTTCTTTAAACAAGTACTTATTTTTTGTCTTGGTTCATGTGTCATTTCTTTTGTGTCTAAAAATATGGAATAGAGAGAGTGTTAAGTTTTGAATGTTAGGTTTGAAATTCCCTAATTATCAATTGGTGAGATTTAGCTGTTCACTTCACAATTTCTTTTAATAGTAATACATTAATTTAAATACAAACATGTTCATATATCTAGATATTTTCGGGAAATTTGAATTCATTAATTATGAGCAAAGTGTTTTTATCACTACACTCCAAATAGAACATTGATTGACAAAATAGTAATTGTATACTCTCTCCAATAATCTTATTTTTTTTGGAACATGTGACCTCCTAGTCCAAGTAAGATGTTTTCACCACTACACCGCAAACTAGGGGTGTTCATGGTTTGGCCGAAACCGGTTAAACCGGCCAAACTGGATTAATTTGGCCGGTTTGAAATTTAATTTTTAAACCGCTGGTTTGAAAATTTTGAAACCGGTCAAATTTGGTTTGGTTACGGTTTGGTGGCTCAAACCGGCCGGACCGGCCGTATTTATATGTGTGTATATATATATTAAATATATTATAATTAATAAATATAAATTGTGGTTCATTTGATAAGTTTCAACTTTTTTATACAATTAACCCATGTTTAAATTTCTTGGCCAACACAATCTAGTTTTAGTTTCAATTTTTTAAATAAAAAATCAACTAGTAAGTATTAACATTAAATATTATTATTTCATATATTTATTTTACGTTAAATTAAATATTAACATTGTTAAATCGTTAATATAGTTTTACATATCTCTTTCAATTTTACATTTGAATTTTAAGATTATAATTTTAACACAATTGACTCATACGTTTCTTTTGGTTTTACATTAAATTATAAATATAAGATTTTAAAATTTAAAATTACATTAAAATAAGTAATAATACATAATGAAAATCAACTAATTTGCGTTTAGGCCCTAGTTTTCAACAAATTATAGTAGATTGTTGAAAGTTGAAACATATTTCGTTTTAAACCGTCAAAACGGTCGGACCAAACCGTTTTTATATGGTTTGGCCAGTTTGGTTTGGAAAATTTTCAAACCGTACCTATTGGTTTGGCCGAGATTTTGCTTCCAAACCGACCAAACCGGACCGCGAACACCCTTACCGCAAACGAGGGGACAACTGCTCAAGTCTTTTATTTACTCCTTTTGTCCCATTTAAATTGTCTAATTTTTTTCGACACAATAACCAATGAGATAGATATAAGGGAAATTAATAATATATTATGAATGTGGATTATTTTTTAATTTTTAATAATGAGACATAAAAAAAATGAAAATGAGACTAATAAAGTGTGATGGAAGGAGTACAACTTTTCATGTTCCATCCTCATCTCTAAGTTAATTTCAATTCACACCACAAATTTTCATCTATTTTCCTTCTGGTATGCAAACTCTTGCACTTACTATTTAGTTAAATGAATTATTTATATTGGAACTAATAATGACTAAAATCTTAAAAAAGAATATAGATGTGTATAATTAGTTGTATTAATAAAATCTTGAATTTGTTTTTAATCTATTCAAATTTGTAGGCAGACACGTTATAACGAATTAATGTTAGTTACTATTTAAGAAATATCATTATGTATAAAATATAAATGGCAAAAACTTGCGTTAGGCAGACCTAAACAGTTTAGGCGGGTTTTATCCTACCCAAATGGGTTCACCCATCCCAAATAGGGTATATTATATGGGTTTGAGCTTGGGTTAATGGATAAAACCCGCCTAAAGCTTGGGTTAATGGTTAAAACCCGCCTAAATCATTTAGGTCTGCCTAACCCAAGACCTTCTCAATATAAAATAATACACGATAGTTAGTGCATATTAATTTTATTTATTGGATACAATGTATCAAGGTATACTTTAAAGATTGGAAATAAAATAGTAACTAAATAATGTTACTTTCAAAGCATATCCAAGTGTTTTTTGACTAGAAAGTGAGTTTTGTTATCGTTTCATTACTATATATATAGATAAATATACAAAATTAAATAAAATAGATCAATCTATAATTCTATATATAGTCTATACACGTGATATATCACTCCCACCACATTCATATTATCGAAAATTTTGTTTTGAAAATATATATTGTTGGTAAAATATTAAAGATTATTGTACGGAAATTCAACAACATTAATTCCATATATTACAACTTTACATTAACACTCTATTCAAAACACATGGAAAAAAGTAAGTTGATATTACCATCCAAAAATTTATTACTCTCCCAAACCAATTTATTAAGAAAATGATGCTAGAATATTATAACTCCATCCATTTCGATTATAAAATTTAATTTAATCTTGTATATTTGTAAACAATTATTTATTAAATAATATATATAAACAAACTTTTAATATTATACTTATTTACTTTGTAAAAAAAATATTATACTTATTTAAAACATTAATTAACATCTCTTTTTCATAACATTATTTTTAATTATCATTAGGGGTAATAATTATTGACACGACACGGTACTAATGAAACGAACACGACCTGAAACACAATAATAATCAAATACACACAACTTGTTAGTACTACATTTAGAGATAACCTGAGAGGGGTAATTTTTGGTAAGAAGGTGGATTCTTGAATGGGATAATTTTTGGAAAGTCAAAATCTTGAAGAGTCGAATGTAAAAGTAATTAATATAAAGAAGAAAAAATCCGCTTTCTGAAACAGCCCACTGGAATTGTTTATCAGGCCCCCGGTTTTCCCTGCTGTTTCTCCTGGGAGTAATGGTATATATACCCCCCACCCACCCACCACCCCCTTCAAACTTGATCTTCACCTATACATACATGTATGCATACACTCAGAGATGAGTTGCCGAAATTACATTCCTTTCAATCTTTTCATACAGGGACCTGTTGAAGGCACAGTTTCCCGTATCGAACCTCCAACTATCATGAAACTCCAATCATAGACGGCAAAGAAAAAAAAAAAAAGTTCAAACCTTTTTTCCCTCTTTCTTGATTTTCTCTGCTGTTTTGGTGGCCATTTTGAAGGTGAAATCTTTGTTGATATATCCTGCATGAAAATGAGGATTGAGCCAAACGGGAGTGGTGGGAGTGGGAAAATGAGTAATGAATTGAGGAAGGGGAAACGTAGACAGAAGAAGATGTCTGCTGTTCAAAAGCTGTATGAAATTTGCAAGGAAGCTTTTGCAGATTGTGGGCCTGGCATTGTTCCATCGCCTGAGAATGTGGAAAAGCTCTCAGCTGTTTTGGGTATTCAATCAATCTCTTCCCATTTCTCGTCACTTCTTTTGTGTGTGTGATTCTTGATCTTAGCTGTGGATATAGCATGAAAGATAAGTTTACTTTTTTGTGGCTGCATTGCATAATATGTTGATATAGAGGCGGTGGTATTGCTTTTAATTTTTTGATGAAAATTGATGGCTTCCCTATTTGTGGGATCCAACTCCTTGCTCTTGGTTTTCATGCTGTATTTTCATTGTACCACGTGCTTTGGAATTTGTACATTTAAATCACAAGAATCTTGCTTGAATCATTAATACATTCCGAGGTGTCTTCAAGCAGCATCTTCACATGTGAATCTTTCCTAGAAACGAGTTCATGCATCACAATTCTTTTGAATTTACAATAAATTTTTCTTGCACAAACTTTTAGTTACTGAACTTGCCCACTTAGGATATATTCTGTCTGAAAACTAGTGATGTCTGAAAACTTGAAAGACTTTCTTGAGGTGAATCAGAACTATGATTTTGTGGAAGTCGATCTTGAATATTTCTACTAGTCTTTAGCTAGTGTGATGATCTCTGCAGATGGGATGACTCAAGCCGACGTCGGCCTACGGCCGAACATGCCTTTTTTCAGCGGTGAATGCGCTCCTGTGATAACCTATCTCCGACTCCATGAGTGTGAGAAATTCTCAGTATGTGATCTTTCTTCAGCATTCAATGCAAAACCAAGATATAAGTAGTGTGCTAATGTAATAATCCATGTGTTTTCGAATCTTGGTTGTAGATTGGAATCTTCTGCTTGCCCCCATCTACTGTCATTCCACTTCATAACCATCCCGGCATGACAGTTTTCAGCAAGCTTCTGTTCGGCACCATGCATATCCGGTCTCTCGACTGGGCCGGCAATGAGATCAACAAGACTGCTCATGGCACTTCGATTGATCACTTAGGCCTAAATAAAAGTATGTTCTTACTTGTTCATTTTGTTGCTTATATTCGTGCATTCAATTTGGTTTGAACTGTAGACCTCGGAGTATACTAGCATATACTGGTAAAAGTTCCGTTTTCTTATAAGTCAGTTCTGTAGGGAGAGATGGGAACTTTATATAGTTGTGGAGAGAATTTGGATTCCATCTTTTTGATTGGAGGGATGAATGTCAAGTAGTTGCTAGTTAATTTGAACTGTAGACCTCGGATTATACTACCATATAATGGTGAAAGTCCGGTTTTCTTATAAGTCAGTTCTGTAGGGAGAGATGGGAATTTTACAGTTGTGGAGAGAATTTTGATTCCATCTTTTTTATAGGAGGGATGAATGTCTGAGTAGTTGCTAGTTCGAATCGTAGACTTCGGAGTATACTACCATATAATGATGAAAGTTTCGTTTTCTTATAAGTCAGTTCAGTAGGGAGAGATGGGAACTTTACAGTTGTGGAGAGAATTCGGATTCCTTCTTTTTTGATAGGTGGGATGAATGTCAAGTAGTTGCTAGTTCGAACTGTAAACCTTGGAGTATACTACCATATAGTGTTGAAAGTTCCGTTTTCTTATAAGTTGAGTAGTTGCTAGCTCGATTGAACAATGAGATTTCGATTTTGGTTGCAGCAGATGCGGAGGGATCGCGTCTGGCTAAGGTGAAGGTGAATTCGGAGTTGACAGCGCCTTGCAGAACTTCCATTCTGTATCCAGCCGAGGGCGGGAACATGCACCGGTTCACTGCCAAGACGGCGTGCGCGGTGCTGGACGTGCTCGGCCCTCCATACTCGGACCCGGAGGGCCGGCATTGTCAGTACTACCTTGAGTTCCCACTTGCCCAATTCTCAGGTACAGAGACAGACGTACTGTCTTAAATCTTATCCATCGTTGTCATGGGGCTTAGGATAAGACTGTCTGTCACATTGGTCTAAATCCCTTGCACCAGAATCAAAAAGATTCTTGATGGACCCTCGGAGATACCATTTCTTAGCCGTTGAAACTTTAGCATTCTTAGCGGTGAGTAACTGTCGGTTCGGTCCGTTTCACTGTCAAACTAAATTTAGATCGAATCGAACTGCTAATATTGTACAACCTGAACCGAAACAAATTGCACTGAATAGGCCGTTTTGGTTTCGGTTATAATTGAAATTTCTGCACATTTTTATAAAATATTTGAATTAAAATATATATTTAATGTATTAGGTATTTTAATTTAGGCTTAATTTAGATATTTGAAATAAAATAAAGATTTTATAATTTAATTTTTATATTTTTTTTGTTTATTTAATTATAAATAAATATTATATATATATATATATATAAATACATGTTCTGTTCGATATTAAAATCGAACCGAAATGAAGCCTTAAAAACCAAACCGAACCAAAATTTTAAAAAAATCCAGATTGAACCGAAACTGAATGTATTAAAAAACCGAACCAAAATCGACCAAAACTATCAGTTCGGTTTAGTTTTGCTCACCCCTAAGTATCTCATCCAAATGTTTTATTCGACTTCAGTTTGGTTTTGCTCACTCCTAATCATTTTCATCTATATGACTCCATGCATACTTTTTATGCTGATTCTTGCAGAAGAGAAAGCGGCGTCGACCGACGCACTGGATATGGTGGCGGCGGAGGAGGGGGGTTATAGGTGGCTGAAAGAGAGGGAAATGCCAGAAGACCATGTTGTTGTGGGAGTCATCTATAATGGTCCAAAGATAGTGAGAAAGTGACTGCTTTTGCAATGTATCTTAGTCTTTTGTTTCTTACCTTTTCCTTCTACATTTCTCTCTCTCTTAAAGGGGTGTTTTGAGGTATTGAAAGTTGGATGTACATATTAGCTAAGAACTAGAGAAGATATGCACACGAGAGAGTAATTTCTATGTGCATCAAGATAGAATTGCATTGATCTTCACTTTAGATGATTGTTTGATATTTAATAAGATTTAAAGTTCAATCTCAATTGATTATTTAATTTATTTTTTTTATTTTTTTTTGTCTATGTTTGTGGGGCAAAATTAATAAGATCAATTTTAATTATTATTACTATCAATATTTTATTGCCACAATACTCGTGGACATATTAACATTGTTCACCATATGTATGTGAGCATTCCTGCAAGAGAAAAATCACAAAATACTCCTTATGTCTTATATATATATAAAAAATACTCAATTTTCATAAAACATTACAAAAATGTTCAAAAGTACATTAGTATGCTAAAATCTGTCAAATTCAAATTTTCAGGTGTCATTTTTCAGAGAAAATTGAATTTTGAATTATATTAGTCTAATTAGGCATTATTCTCAATTTTTCATTTCAGTAATTTTATTGTTTACAAAATAAAACGTTGAAGAAAAGATTTTGACCAAATTTTAGAAAAAATATTTAAATGTTTGTTAGTATGAATCGTAATAAATGAGGTAATTAATAAGGTATGAATGATATTAAATGAGGTAGGAATGAGGTAAGAATTAGGTCTGAACCGATTTGTATTGGGTCAAAATCTGGACCCGATTAAGACCTGATTCTTACCTCATTTAGTACTCCCTCCGTCCCATTTATTTGGTCCTGTTTTAACTTGCACCAATGTCAAAACTCATTTATGAATACATTAAATATTTGAACAATTTTTCTGAATTATCCTTATTTAGCAATAACTATTAATAATAACTCTATTAATTATGTTCAATTTATAAGGGTAAATTTGTAAACACATGCAAAAAACAACTAAATTTAGATAATGGACCATATAAATGGGACACCCCAAAAAGGAAATATGGACCAAATAATCGCGACGGAGGGAGTATTTATGTTTCATACCAACAAACTTTTTAAATTTATTTTTATTACTCGTATTAAATTTATCGGTTTTCACATAAAATAAATCCTCATGTAAAATTTTGTATTTTTCAATATTTTGATAATTGTTATAAGAAGTGGATATTTTCAAAATATGTTTTATAAAATTAGATAATTTAAAATATTTCCACTTTCTGCAATCGCCAATAACGTTTGAAATATGTAGCCATTTTTATATATAAAAAAAGACTTATATGTTTTATTGTTTTTCACAACATGAACATAGTATTGGATCTGGTGTTAGAAGATGAATATTATTCGATCTAATCCATTTAATTTTAATTGAGATATAGTTTGATCAAATGTTTATTCCACGAAACGGCGTCGTTAATAAAAGGTTTGGGGATTTTACGTCGTGTAGCGTTATTATCATATTAATAGAGGATCTTGAGTTTCATAAAATTACAATATTCAACACACTTTACTTGGGATTTGATTCAGATTTTTTTTTTAATTAGTCCAATTTGATATAATAAAAAAACGAAATATTTAGTACATGTCTCCATCATGCTAGTGAACATAGTGTCACAAATTATATTAAAATTAATACAATATTTTAAGATGGCTTTCACCACTTTAAACTCAATTTAATAAATCCGTCGGTCTTTACTCCTCGCATAAATAATTTTTTTTAATGTTTAGTAGACATATTTTTCAGCTTTCAATGATGAATTAAATAATATTAAATCAAGTACGATCCATATCTCAACTTTCAAAAAAAGAGTAGTTACACTTGCAAATTGCAATTAATAGATCTAAGCCAACTTGGCCTCAAAGTTTCCACGTTGAAGTCTATATAATTTTTATTAGTAAATATTTATAATACTCCCTCCGTCCCAAATTAATAGTCCCATTTTGAAATGGTACAATAACCAATATTTATGAGTGTAGTGGAATTAATATTTTTATTGGTGAGTATGAAAAAGTTTGTCATTTTAGAAAATGAGATTAATAAATGAGACAAACCAAAAAGGAAACTGAGACTAATAAATTGAGACAGAGAGGGTATTAATTTATTTAATTAATGAATTAGACAGGGCGGATGCAGACTTTAATTATCGTGGAGCTCAATTATATATATATATATAGGGAGCGGATCCTGTGCTAAAATATTGTTTGTGCTAAAATGCTAAACATGCTCGATTGGTTAGTATTTTATGCTTGTTTAGTAATAATATTATGCATCATTAAATTTCATAACCACCCACATCAAAATAAATAACTGTCAATCTAAAAAATTCAATCTTGACCATTCATCCATCAAAATCAAGGGTCTAGGATTTATTCTTATTTAACATCTTTTCACTTTGTAGTATTTGATCTTTTCCCTATATATATATATATATATATATAGGGAGCGTATCCAGTGAGAAAACTCTTAACGTGAGAAAGTGAGAAAGATGCTTGATTGCATTCACGACATTGCTTGATTGAATTCAGGTCGTTGCTTGATTGCAATGTTGCTTGATTGTGCTTTAGTTGTTGCTTGATTATTTTGTTGCTTGATTGCATTTTAGTTGTTGCTTGATTCAATATCAACCATTGATTTTTTTAGATCTGATGGATATGATTCATTCTTTTTTCTCACATGGGGATTTTTTTTACATGATCCCTCTTCTATATATATATATATATATATATATAGGGGAGTGATCATATGAGAACTCCCCTTACCATGTGAATATAAGAACTAATCTCGACCATCTAAATTGGTGATCCAACGCTCAAGATTAAATAATTTTCATCTTGCATTATAGTGTTGTAAAACATGCATTAAAGGGTAATTTTGTAATATTTTTCTCTCTCCTCTAAAATCATCATAAATCTTTAAATGACCATAACTGATAACTCCTTCGATTTAGATTATTTTTCCATGTATCGTATATCAAATTAAAGGTAATTTAATTATCTTTCAAACGAAATCCCTATTGCATATGTTTCGATTTTAAAATCATTGTAAAAAATGAAAATTAGTGATTATATGCATAATTCTTGTAACAGTACACGAATTCTTATATAATGAATGAAGTTACACAATATAATGCATGAAGTTATAGTATATAATGCAGAATATGATACATAAATGCAATATGCTTTTCCAAGTGAGATCAACAAAAAAATTAAAATTCATTATCTTTGCATACTGTAGAAAATATTATAGTTGTTATAAATGTTGATCATACATTACTTGTTTTTAATTATGTAGTTTTTTTGTTATATTATATAAATGTATATTATTATATTATATAATGCATGTTTGTTAGGTATATAATGAATGTTTGTTAGGTATATAATGAATGTTTGCTAGGTATATAATGCATGTCAATGTCAAAATAATGCGGTCCACGGAGTATCGATTCACCTTAAAAATAAGGTTCACACGATAAACATTCCAATATTCATTATAACAATGATTTTAAATAGTTTGATGCACGAATAAGAATTTATATATGACAAGAATCTTTGAGAAAATTAATAATAGATATGTTTCAATCTAAAAGATTAGAGAATTTTCCTTATTTATTATGTCTATATTAATTAAGATATTTTCCATTTAGTTCTATTTTTCTCTCTCTTAAAATTATAAATATCATAATTCTCTTAATTTAAATTATTTTTTAATGTACCAAAATAATATGATTTTATTATTTTTAAACTAAATTTCTATTGCACATGTTTTTAGTGGGAGTAAACTATGTAACTAATGAAAATTATTAATCTAATGTACAAATCAAATAACTTATGTATTATAATGTAAGTAAAATATTTTTGCTCTAAAATAAGAGTAATACACTAAGTTCCGATTAAAACATCATCGTAAAAATAAAAATTAGTGATTATATGCATCATTCTCGTAACAGCACGCGAACTCTTATATAATGAATTCAGTTGTACAATATAATGCATGAAGTTATAGTATATAATGCAGAATATGATAGATAAAATGCAACATGTTTTTTTTTCCAGCGAAATTATCATTTATCATTATATTTGCACTTGTTATGCATTATATAGTAATAACATATGCATTATAATGAAAGTAAGTATAATTTTTCTCTAAAACAAAAGTAATACCATATATAATGGAGGAAGTAATACCGTATAATGATAGTAATATTGTTCTAAAATAAGAGTAATACCATATTATAATGCATGAAGATGTTTGTTAGGTATATAATGCATGTTAGGTATATAATGCATGTTTATTATGAATATAATGCATGTTTGTTAGATATATAATGCATGTCGAGATCGAATATGCAAACAGAATCTTAAATAAGTACAAAATGACAAAAATACCCTATAATGCAAGTTTTTTGAGATAAAATGACCGAAAGTTCTAGCAAAATCTTGAGCGTACATTCATCAAAATAAATGGCGAGGATTAGTTCTTATTTCTTATGGTAAGAGGTGTTCTCACTGGACCGCATCTCTCTATATATATATATATATATATATATATATATATATATATAATTTAGAAAATCTTGTGAGGCAGCACTCTGCCACTAATTAGATTGAGAATTCATCTTTAGTTCCTATATTCATAATTAAGCTATATTTCAATATGCAATTGTCTTTTCTTTTTAGTTTTTTTTTTCAAAGGAAAATGACGAAAACATTATACTATAAACAATATTGTTTCTAATACGATTGTTCTAGATCTAAGGGTAATATACATTTTAATTTTACTTGATGTGGGCCATTTTGTTGAAAAACATACACATAGTCTTTGTAGTAGTTTGCCAAACCGAGTAAATAACTATTGATATTCGAATTTTATTTCGTATCCTTTTATAAACTAAATAAAATGGAACATTAAACTACCATGTTTCTGCCCTTAGACGTCTAACACAATTCATATCTAATTATAAATTTCATAGAGTTTATATTTGATAATCGTATACAAAACAATTAATCAATAGAGTAATTAATATTTTAGATTATAATACTAATTGTGAATAATATATAGAAGAAGACTTGACCTAAATTTTGGATCATATCAATTCATATATACTCCGACCGTTCCGATTGTATGGTCTATTTTGATCTTGTATGTTTGTAAAAATTATTTAATATTTAAATAAACTTCCAACATTACCCTTATTTAAAGCATTAATTAACCTCTCATTTATATATATATATTTAATATTCTCATTTATTATAATTATTCAGGGTGTAAATTGTAAATTACCAAAAAAAAATAATACCAAATATAAAAATTAAACCATATCATTTAAACACACAAAATTATAATCGGACCGAATAATTGGAACAAATGAAGTATTTGGGAAAACATTTCAACTACCAACTTTGCCGAATACCTATAGTCACCGGTGGGGTCCATCATTTTCAAAATTTAATAGTTAAATTGGGTGAGTTAATTCAAAAACTATAAATTCAAATCTTATCTGATTTTTTTTTAATGTTTATTGTAAAGTAATTCATTAATCTTGTCTAGTTGTGTGCTCCAATTTTGATTTATTTTTAAATGTGTACATCTAAATGTAAACATGAAGTTAATAATAGTCAATATTATTGCGTTAATTGGTATAAAATTATTGTCTTAATTTCAACGTAACATCGAGATAAATCTAGCCTGTTTTTTTTTTTTTTTTTTTTTGTCTCTACCTTCGTGATTCACGATTTCAATATATTGAATTTCTCCGAAGTAATATTCTTCGTAATTTAATTTACATTTCCATGAAATTTCCATCAAACACTACAGTAGCATAACAATATTTTCACAATATGTAAGAAAGTGTGTTATAACTTATAATTACAACTTTGGATAAAGATTGTGTTATTATGGGAAGGTCTTGGGTTAGGCAGGTCTAAACGATTTAGGCGGGTTTTATCCATTAACCCAAGCCCAAACCCATATAATATACCCTAATTGGGATTAATAAACCCTATTTGGGATGGGTCAACCCATTTGGGTAGGATAAAACCCGCCTAAACCGTTTAGGCCTGCCTAACGCAAGTTTTTGCCTGTTATTATATATATATACAAGTAATAACTCAATATATGATTAGCATGTTCTAGATCGAGCTCGAAGGCCATCAACTTCTCAATCTTGTTCGTATAATTTATATAGCACTTTCCCGGAACCATATACGTACGCTCAAGAAATGAGACAAACGTTTACCTTTGTGTGAACCCTCAAACATTTGTAGGAATCTTGAAAATATGATATATATAATTAATAATTAATTATAATAATTCAACAGTTTTTATATGAACCACTGCGACCGCCGTATAATCCGTTGTCTGTAAAAGTCCACAACCTCATCTGTCATCAATATATATGTTTCAAGTATCCTTAATTTTAATCAAAATTTCTTCAATTTTTTTTTTAAAAATCAAAATTAAAAAAAAAAATGTGCGTGAGCTACGAGGGCAGTTGACATATCGAAGTCTGTGTATTGCTGCAGATGTGGACTCAGATTCAATCATCAAATAAAATAATAAATATATTACAAAATAATATTTTGTGATAAAGACTTTCTTACAAGTACACAAATTAAGTTCAACATTTGCAAGTACAAAATCATTTCTTTAAAAACCCTTGTCCAATAAGGTTATATCAGTTGGGAAAATGGAAGATTTGATGATGGGGTATAAAGTTTATGATGATCAAGAAAAAATAAATATCAATGTTAGTCTCAAATGCGATGAGAATTCTGCTTTCAAGGTAAGATAAATTTGTAGTTTTTTTTTTTTCTCTCTCTCTTATGATGTTGAATTCTTGATCATGGTGGCAGGAGGAAGGGCTGAATGGGATCAGAGAAGAAAATCTGAGATTGAAAACGCTATTGCAACAGATCGAGAGGGATTACAAGAGTTTGCAGATGAAACTAATTGATGTTTTCCAACAGAAATCCAAGAAGAGTGGGAGCACTGCAGAGATGATGATGAGTGATGAAGATGATCAAGAACTGGTGTCTCTCCGACTTGGGAATAGCTCGTCCAAGAACGAAGAGAGTAAAGCGATGAAGACGCAGAGGAGCAATGGAGATGATGAGGTTTCTCAGACAAGTGCGAAGAGAGCGAGGGTCTGTGTAAGGGCGAGGTGCGATACCCCAACTGTGAGTAACAACTAACAATTTTCTTTTTCTTTCTTTTTTTTTTAAAAAAAATAAATAAATAAATAAAAAATGGGATTGTGGGTTTTTCTTTAAATTTGTTTTGTTTTATGAATTATTTGGTTTTATATGGATTTTAGATGAATGATGGGTGTCAATGGAGAAAATATGGGCAGAAAATTTCCAAGGGGAATCCATGTCCACGCGCATACTATCGATGCACGGTTTCGCCGTCTTGCCCCGTTAGAAAACAAGTACGTTCAAATTTAAGAGAATTGTCGAGTGAGAATGCAAAAGATAGTTTAATTATCAATTTAAGATTCGAGAGATGATTTTTAATCTAGGATTCGAAAGATCTAATAATTCTTAATCTAGAACCAGATATTGAGGTCTTGGATTGAGAATTGGATAATCTTTCGGGTCATGAATTGAGAATTCCTCTGATCTTTCAGGTCCTGGATTAAAAATTAATTTTTCGGATCCTGAATCAGTAATTAAAACTATCTTTCAAGTCCTGAATTGATAAAAGGAGAATTGTGGATTCAGGACTCAAAAGATAATTTAATTATCAATTCAGGACTCGGAAAATTATATATTTGTCGATTCAAGACTCGAAAGATCAAATAATTCTACATTCACGACCTGATATTAAGGTACTGGATTGTGAATTGTATGATCTTTCATGTCCTGGATTGAGAATTAATCTTTTGGATTCTGAATCGATAGTTAAACTTTCTTTCGGGTTCTGAATTGATAAAACTCTATAATTATATGGCCGAAATCAATATATATAATCAGTAATAATGATAAAATGCCCATATATTTCAGGTGCAAAGATTTGTGGAAGACAGGTCGATCTTGATCACAACCTATGAAGGCACACACAACCACCCTCTCCCCCTCTCCGCCACCGCGATGGCTTCCACCACCTCCGCCGCAGCTTCCATGCTCCTCTCCGGCTCCTCCTCCTCCGTTTCTCAGCCTTCATCGCCACCGCTCATCAATATCTACGGCCAACCAGCAACTTTTACTCCTCCATACTCAATTTCCAACTCTTCCTCTCCCACCATAACCCTAGACCTCATCACCAATCCCTCACCTTCCCCCACTTCTCTAACAAACCCTAGATTCCCCATCACAAACCTTAGCTTCTCATCCATGGATTCCAACATGGCGCCGTCAGTTTGGGGCGGCGGTGGCTACGCTCAATCTTCGCTGCTGGGGAGAACAGCACAGCTACAGAGATATCGAGAGCCGTCGCAGCAGGTTCTAACGGAGACATTGACGAAGGTGATCTCGTCTGACCCGAGTTTCCGATCAGCAATAGCAGCCGTGATCTCGACAATGGCGGCGAACGGAGGGATTGACGGCGGCGAGATTAGCTCGAAATGGGGTGAACAAATATTGGCTGCTGATCCGAGTTCGCTTTCTTGAAACCATGCATGCATGCAGTTTCAAATAATTAAGGAGTTTTATTTTATTTCATGTTTCAAAAAGTTAGGTTTGTGAATTCGTAATTTTTGATCTGTTTTGTAAAAACAAAAAAAAACTTTATTGAGATGAATAAAGTGAGTGAGCTCATGATAATGCACGCCAAATATTGATTATTCCATATTCATGGAGATATTTGGAGTGAATTATCATCAGCATTCAAATAAAAATTAATATAGTTTTTTCTAATAAGTGTACATTAATCTTAAACACATGATACACCCAGATGTCTCACTGAAAGCTCGAATCTGTGACCTCTCAGTCACAGACAAGATGCTTTAACCACTACACTCCGAGCAAAGTGACAAAAAAAAATAGTTATATATCTAGATTGTCATGTACTTGTTGATTTCTAATCTTCTCTCTACAAAATATCTTGATCTAGTTTAATGATCTCAACATTGTACCAGAGCCAGCCCGGTCCAATGTGAGATTCAATTTATCCTGATGATGGGACACGATTTATTCTGATATGAGATTCTCGTGCTGTGCATGAGGGGAGTGTGTTGAATATTCCACATCGACTGTGAATCTAAGAGTATACCACTATAAAATAGTGAAAGTTCCCTCTTATTACAAACCGATTTTGTAGGAAATAAAATCTTAATTTATTTGTGTGTATCAAATTACAAATAGTATATCGTCACAACTTGTCAAAAGTAAAGTCGTACTCTACAAAGAACTCACTGATTCCCAGCCTACAAAAGTTGAATTTAAGTAATTCAGAATTCAGATTGGCGTAGGAATTGACAATTTGGAGGAAATGTGAAAACGTGGAAGTTTGTCATTTAGCAAGAACATTCTTCCTAGTGGAAAAGGTTCACTACAAAAAAAAAATTAACTTTCCGACGGATTTGCAGCAGAGTGAAAAATGGGTCGCCATTTAGCGACGAACTGCCGGCGGAATTGCGATAGAATGAATCATTGCACAAGAAACCCTCTTGGACATAAGAATCATCAAATAGTGTGATTTTGTGGGTTTTTTTTTGTATGTGTGTGATTTTGAAGATTGTACAGAGATGGGAAGGGGAGTAAAGCTTGGGTAGGAGTTGAAAATTAGGGTTTATCTCAATTTGGGTGAGAAATCGGCGTTTCGAGTTGTGTTTTGGCTAAAACATTAACTTTAATCTTAATTATTCGTCTTTTTTCAATTTTAGTACCAACTATTTCATTTCACAATTTTATTTCCTAACAAAATTATTCAAAACTACGACAAAGAAGTTTTTCGATATCGAAAAGTTGACGGATCGTGCCATAAACCATACCATTTGATTTACGTTTCATTTTTTTTAATATGACAGAAGTTTCCGACATGTCCCGTCAGTTATATGATACCGAAAAATTTCTTCGTCATAAATTTTTTTATAGTTCAATAACATAAAATTGAAAAAGAGAATAAATAGTAGTAGAATTAAAAAAAAAAAATGAATAGGTTGGATGTTTTGGACTTCCCCTTTCACTTAAAATCGCATTTCTTATTGGTAGGAAACGTATCCAATAAAGTCGCGCAATTTTTTAATATCAAATAATTAAGCTGAGCTCCTTATTTTTGGGGATCCATTCATTATTGCCAATTTTTTCCAACTCTTTTTTTTTTCAGATAATATAATAGTACTTCCATTGTAATTAAGTATACTAATAATTTATGTAGTTTTGAATTAAAAATATGAATGATATTTCAATTATTTCGGAATATTAATATGGACGTAGCTTTCTTTAAATATAATATATATAGAGCATGGGCCCATAAACTTTTTGATGATAAAAATAAAAAGAGAATAAAGCAAATATGATTAGTTTAGGAGAAAAAAGAATTGAAAAGATTGTTACTTATGATGAGTTTAAGACAAGAAATAACTACAATTATTGAGTTAGTTCGAACTACTCCACCTTATCTTAATCTCTGCTTAGTTTCAAACCAACCAATCCATACTCTTTATCCATTCACTGCTTGCTATTCTATCCACTCTCTTTTTTTCTTTTTCTTTTTTAATTTATCATTTATTACATTAATTTGTAGTTTGAATAGGGATATCAATTTAGCCCGAAACCCTCGATTGGTCCGATTAACCCGAGCCAAAATGCGGGTTATGATCAAGATATTTTGGCTCGAAAAATTTTTAGCTTGATTAGCCCAGGACCGAATAACCCGAGATCCGATAGGGTTGAGCTCGAAACCCACGAGTTGGCCAGATTAACCCGATAATTATTTTTATTAATATATTTTCATAATTATAATACTAAAATCTACTTCTAATATTTAAAATGATATTTATTAATTAAGTTTAAGTTATATAATTATATTTAGTTCACATAGTATTCAATACATAGTTAAGTTTATTTATTTATTAAGTTAAATGTATTCAAATATTGCTAAAATAAATATATATATATATATATATATTTTTAAAAGATAAATTTATCATTATATACAAATTTGTGATGTATTTTGTATTTTTATAAGAGATAAATAATATTTTGCTTATTTTCAACATTTAAAATATTGAAATAATTACAATATATTAAAAATAAAAAATAATTAATAAACTCATTGATCCGACGGACTAGCTCGAAAATTGATGAGTTAGGATTAGGGTCAAAAAAATTTAGCCCGGAAAAATTTCAGCCTGATTTGACCCGAACCAATTAACCCGCAATCCAATAAAACTGACCCGAAATCCAACAGATTAGTCCGATTAACCTCCCTATTTACAATTGTGAATTGGTTGAGTTTCTACTTGATATTTCCAATTATGCTGCAGCATATGAATTTATCATCTTTTTGATTTTTTTTTTTTTTTTGATATAACAATAAATAAAGTAGGGTTGTGGAGGAGTGGTTGGTTGGAGATTGTGATCCAATGAAGTTGGAATTTGTGGGAAAAAAATGAATAATTAAATGAGTGTGTGCGTTGTCAATATATAGCTGCATCAATATCTCGAACATGTCGGTGATCAATACACATTTTTAATTTCACATGGCAGCATCGCCCCTCCTCTATTAACTTTCTTAGGTTCGGTAAAAATTCGAACTCGATTAAAGCTCGTGATAAGATAGATTAGATTTCATTCATATAAATTTATATCTAGGGTGTTTTAGCTTTTTTATTTTTTTTTATGATTTTGCATATCTTTTTATACCCTTTTAAATACTCAATAATACATGCATTATTTTGTGTGGAAAATCCTAATATGGTATCAGCCTAACTATTCGATCCCCACCTCCCCTCGTCTCTCTCCCTCGATACTTCCCCTCCCCGCGCCGCCATCATGGCTTCCGACGCCCTTCCTCTGTCGACTCTAGTCCATATGGTGACTATCAAATTATCCTCCTCCAACTTTCTCCTGTGGCGATCGCAACTCGTTCCATTACTCACATGTCAAGATCTGATGAAGTACGTCGACGGTTCGTATCCTCCTCCACCCGCGGCTTTGGTGTTGTCGCCGAATCGTCCGCCGAACCCTAACCCGGCGTACACGACATGGATCCAACAGGATCAACGTCTTCTAAGCTTGCTGCTTTCCACCTTGTCTGAAGAAGCAATGGCCAAAGTCATCGGTTGTTCCACGTCTCGTGCGGTATGGCAAGCCCTCGACACGGCCTCCAACAATAAATCGAAGACTAGGGAACTTCGACTCAAGGACGATCTTCAACTCATCAAGCGTGGTACACGCTCTGTCGCCGACTATGGCCGTGAATTCAAGGCCCTATGCGATCAATTAGCCGCGATCGGTCGTCCAGTTGATGACACCGACAAGGCTCATTGGTTCCTACGAGGACTCGGTCCTTCCTTTGCCTCTTTCTCGGTCGCTCAAATGGCCCTCACCGCATTGCCATCCTTTCGCGATCTTCTCTCCAAAGCCGAAAGCTTCGCGATCTTCCAGGAATCTATGGACGGATCACCTACGCCTCCGGCTGCCTTCTTCAGCCATTCATCCAATAACTCCAAGTCTGACGTGTCTCGAGGAAACCAGAACAACTCTCGTAATTCTGGCAACTCCTAATCCAACAACAATTCTCGCAATCGGTGTGGTAAGAACAACGGCAATCCGCGCCGTCCTCCGAGGTGTCAGATCTGCAGATGTGACGGTCACTATGCTGATGCATGCCCCGACTGTTATTCACGTTCGTTGGCTGCAAATCTTGCTGAGGCGTTTGACGTGTCTTGCTCTCTATCCACGTCTCAGCCCTCCGATTGGTTTCTTGATACAGGCGCCTCTGCTCACATGACTCCGGACACTGGTCTTCTTGACGCGTCGCAGCCCTATTCTGGCTCTGACCGCGTTATTGTTGGTAACGGTGCCAGTCTTCCTATCTCTCGTATTGGTCATTCGCGTATTTCTAATGATTTCTCTTTATTAGATGTTCTGGTTGTTCCGTCTCTCACCAAGAGTTTACTTTCCGTGAGCAAGCTTACGACTGATTATCCGATTGATGTCCTATTCTCTAATCATTCTTTTGTTATTCAAAATCATCACACAAAGGCCGTTCTCGCTAGAGGTCGCCGCAATGCGGGTCTTTACACTTTGGAGCATGTGCAGCCCGCCCTTGTTTCTCTGTTACGGTCCAATGTGCTTCGCGCTTCCTTTGAGCTTTGGCATAGTCGTCTAGGACATCTTTCTTTTGATTTGATTTCTTTACTTAGTCGACAAGGACACATTTCTGTTACGTCCTGTTTGCCCAAACCTAGTATTTGCTCTTCTTGTCACATTGCAAAAAGTTCACGTTTACCGTTTTTCTTACATGAAAAACGCTCTACTCATGTTTTGGATTTAATTCACTGTGACTTATGGGGTCCTGCTCCTGTTATTTCTGCTGCATCTTATCGTTATTATGTTATTTTTGTGGATGATCACAGTCGGTTCACTTGGTTTTACCCGCTTGCTCGGAAGTCCGATTTTTTCTCCATCTTACAAGCCTTTACAGCTCTGGTTGAAACTCAGTTTTCTCGCTCTATCAAAGTATTTCAGTCTGACGGAGGCACTGAATTTACGAACAGTTCGGTTCAGGGTTTCTTTAAGTTGAAGGGCATTCTCCATCGCCTATCGTGTCCCTACAACCCATCTCAGAACGACCGGGCTGAACGAAAACACAGACACATTACTAAAATTGGTTTGGCCATCTTATTTCACTCACGCCTGCCACTATCTCTGTGGGTCGATGCTTTCTCCACTGTAACTTATATTATCAATTGGGTGTCGTCTACCGTTCTTCGTGGTCTGTCTCCTTTTCAGGTCCTATTTGGAGCTATTCCGAACTATAAGAACTTCCATCCTTTTGGATGTCTGGTATTTCCTTGCCTTCGGGATTATGCTGCTAATAAATTCTCACCATGTAGCATTCCATGCATTTTTGTCGGTTATTCTTCTCAGCATAAAGGCTTTCGGTGTCTAGATCCCTTAACTTCTCGGGTTTATGTCACACGTCATGCTCGCTTTGACGAATCATTATTTCCTATGGCTGATCCTCGACACTCTTCATCATCTGCCGCCCTTGACATATCTCAATTTTTGGAGCCATCTCTCCCGGTGTCGCCTATTCCGCAGCTGCAACTTCCGTCGTTGGCGCCGAGCACCACCTCGCATACACCTCGGCCTTGCTCTCTTTGCCCGACTGAAAGTTCTGGTCCGCTGCCAGCCCCTGCTACCGAGCCACAGCCCCGTTACTCCTCCAGTCCCGAATGATCCTCTTCCGGCGCCTCCTACTCATCCGATGGTTACACGTGCCCGCGCCAGTATTTTTAAACCTCGTCATCTTGCATATTATGTCTCATCTGCTCTTCATGATGCCCTTCTTGCCACCTCTGAGCCCAAAGGATTTCGATTTGCTGTGAAAAATCTCGTATGGCACGCTGCGATGACAGAAGAGATGACTGCTCTTCGAAAAAATGAAACTTGGGATCTTGTCCCTCCACCGCCCAGCTCAAACATTGTTGGCTCCAAATGGGTATTTCGAACTAAATACCGCTCCGATGGAACCATTGAACGTCACAAGGCTCGTCTCGTCGCTCAGGGATTCTCTCAGATTTCGGGTCTCGACTTCTCTCATACCTTCAGTCCCGTCGTCAAAGCCGCAACCATTCGGATTATCTTGTCTCTTGCCATCGCGCATAACTGGCCTCTTCACCAGCTAGACATCAAGAATGTTTTTCTCAATGGTATTCTGACTTTACCGGTCTACATGAGTCAGCCTCCGGGGTTCGTTGATCCTCGTTACCCGACTCACGTCTGTCGCCTCAAGAAAGCATTATATGGTCTTCGGCAAGCGCCTGGGGCATGGTTTCATCGCCTCAGCACCTTTCTTCTCTCCGTCGGCTTCATCTGCAGCAAATCCGATACCTCTTTATTTATTTATACACGGAGCTCTGTTCGCCTTTTCCTTCTTGTATATGTCGACGACATTATTCTTACAGGAAGCAGCTCCTCTCATTTGCAAGCCTTTATCAAGCGTCTCAACTCGAAATTCGCCATCAAGGATATTGGTCGTCTCTCATATTTTCTCGGTTTGGAAGTTGTCTACACTGACAACGGCTTATTGTTATCTCAAGTCAAATATTCCCGCGACATATTGAAGCGCATGGATATGCTCGACGCCAAGCCAGTCGGTACTCCACTCGTAGCCGGACACACGCTCACTCAATCTGGAGACGCCTTCGACGATACTACTCTCTATCGCTCAGTTGTCGGCGCTCTGCAATATCTTACAATTACTCGTCCTGACATTTCCTTTGTTGTTAATCTCGCGAGTCAATTCCTCAAAGCTCCAACGACGAATCACTTTCAAGCTGTTAAACGCATTCTTCGCTATGTCAAGGGTTCTCTCTCGCATGGCCTGTGCTTCACACGTCACTCCTCTTGTGACTTGATCGCATATTCTGACGCTGATTGGGCGCGATGTATAGACACACGTCGATCCACCTATGGGTATGCTATCTTTCTCGCAGGTAATCTGGTTTCTTGGAGTGCGAAGAAACAATCAACTGTCGCTCGTTCCAGCTGTGAATCTGAATACCGCGCGATGGCCAACACTGCTGCTGAAGTCGTCTGGATTTGCTCTCTATTACGTGAGCTCGGCATTCCTCTTAGCCGCCGCCCTCACCTATTATGCGACAACAAAAGCTCCATTTTCTTAACGCAGAATTCAGTTGCTGACAAGCGTGATAAACACATCGACATAGATTATCACTTCGTTCGAGAGTTGGTGCAATCCGGTAATCTAGCAACGACATTTGTACCTACTGACCGCCAGATTGCAGACATCTTCACGAAGGCTCTTCCGCGTCCGCTATTTGAACATTTTCGTTCCAAGCTTCAACTCACATGTCTGCCAGAGTCTCGCTTGAGGGGGGATGATAAGATAGATTAGATTTCATTCATGTAAATCTATATCTAGGGTTTTCTAGCCTTTTCATATCTTTTATGATTTTGCATATCTTTTTGTACCCTTTTAAATACTCAATAATACATGCATTATTTTGTGTGGAAAACCCTAATAGCTCGATTAAATTTAATTATTTAATTATAATGAGAAAGTATAATATTTATAATTAAACAATAAATTCAAAGATAAAAAATTTAAATTATATTAAATTTAAGAAAGTTTATGAGCTTATTTAGTTCAAATTCAAACTTGACTTAAGTTCGAGTACGATAAAGATTGTGAACCTATCGAGTCAAAATGATGGAGCTCGAGCTTGACTCTGTAAATTTAAAATAAATTTGAGTAACTTGCGAGTAGGCTTGACTTATGCTTGTTGAGGTTTGATTTAGTTAATTAAACGGAGTTCTTGAAACCGTTAAAAGGAACGACAAATAATAACAAGAAAATGAGAAATTATCATATGTAAGTGCGACAATAATGAGTATCGAAATAAGAGGAATAATAAAGATGCAATAATCAAACTTTGAACTCCCGAAAACGTAAAAACGGAGATTCAACCTGTATTTTAGCAGAGTTTCAGTACAACTTAAGAGCATAATAATCGATCCCAAAAAATGGGTTTATTTCCCTTATTTATAGACTATAAAGAAGAGAAAAACCTTAATTCGTGCCCTAGTTGTCGGCGAGGACGTGGTCGCCGAGAATCTCGCAACTACCTGGGATTCTCGAGATGGTTAGGGATTGCAACGGTTCTACATCGCCGGGTCCAATGAGTTGCTGACTTACCTCCTCGATGATGAGCATAATTTGTGGTCGGTACCGACCTTGTTGCTTAAGCAATTTGTCCTATTCAACAACTGGTTGGATATGCAAATTACGACCCTTCGAATTGTTGAATGGACATGGGCTGCTAAGGCATGTCCCAAACAATGCTCACCGCTAAACCCTATTAATATATGTCACTTTAAAAATATAATGTAATAATCAATTTTATTTTTTTGCGTTAAATTTATGTTTTAATGAAAAAATTCAAAATCGGTTGACTATTTCAAATTAAAAGGAATTATTTAACATAGAATGATGACAAATAAATGAATCATATTTAAAAAATAAATGAATCATATTCATCAGATTTAAATAAATTAATAGTTGATATATAATCAAGCAATAATTAAAATACAATCGAGTAATTGCTCGATTGTGTTTTAGTTGTTGCTTGATTAATATGATGCTTGATTGTATATCATCCATTAATTTACCGATATCTAATGGATTAGATTCATTTTTTTTAACAGAGAAATTTTTCACACCTGATCCGCTCCACTTTTATAATAAAGACTTCTAACTAAAGATTTCTGTATAGAGTTGCTCACTTTAATTTATTTATTTTTCGAGAATTGCTCATTATAAGGTTAGATAATGATGTTAGATTTACACGCGTAGATAGTCCTGCAGTCGTACGCATTTATTACATTTTTTTTTTTTGGGTGGAGGATGTTTTTAATTTTTTATATATGTTTTTGAGTAATGATATTTCTAATTTCGACTACAAAAACAAAATAAATGAGATCGAAATCGAAGGGGCTTGAAAAATAATATATAAAAATAAGATTGGGTTGAAATAATGCAAGCATACATATGTAGGCCAACGATGACATGATACGCATCCCATTTATAATAATAGTTCTTTATCACAAACGCACCAAAAACAATTTTTTCAAACTTACGCCTCCTCCCATAATTCTTTTTTATAAATTAGGGCACATAATTCAAATAATGAGGTGTGTCCATTTGTAAAGTTCATATTTCTTCCTACAAAATTAGCTTGTAAAGAGAGGATAATCTTTATTATTGAATTTCACGGGATCTCATCATCACGATTAATCAGGTTTCATAATTGAGATAAATCGGGTCCACATCGAATTGGGCTGACTCTGATAGCATGTAAAGTTCTCATTTCGTTCTCTACAAAATCGGTTTATAAGGAGATGAGACCTTTCCCATTACATGGTGTTACAGGTCCATAACCAATGTGAGATATTTAACATCATTCATATACTATTTTTTTTTTTATGCAAAGCTTTAGATATTAGGCATAATCAATCTTGGTTACATCAATCAATCCGGAAAATTCGATCTCCTAATCATCTCGTTTGAGAGATGACTAGAAAATTGTGCTACTTGGTGAGCAACTCGAGCAGCAATCCTAAAAGCATGAAAAATTCCTAAAATGTTTCTTCCCTCCACTGTTTGAATTTGGCTTTTCACAACTATATGGATCATGCCTTCCTCATCTTCCATTTCTCTCGGACTCGAGCAACAATAATGAAGGCAGTGTAGATCGCAATTAGAAATATCTGTTGCTCAAAATAAAAAGTGATTTCATGACAAATTACAAGATTTTTATCTCTTAATACAGATCCTGGATATAAAATTGAATACGCCGGAGCTGAGATAATTTATTTTCCAGTATCTCTAACAATAATCCCCACCCCGTATCTGTTCTCCAAAATCGGGAACTCTTTCAATAATTTAACAATGTAGGAACTAGTTACCGTTAAATATTGAAACAAATCCATCTAATCACCGTTAAACTATTATATATTTAATTGAATTATACAAGATTAAATTGTGCCACTTTTCAAGTCATAATCTGTGGAGTACAAAGGTTGATTTATTTTATTCTTAGAAATTAATACATAATTTAATAAAAGCAATAGAAAAATCTCTTGCGGCGGTCCAATGACAGTGTCGTCAAGGAATTAATTTCGCTTGACCTCGTATAAAGTTAACTAAAAAGCAAAATTATATAAAAATAGTTTTATAATTATTGCATAAATGGCTTCAAAAGTAATCATAATCATTAGAATAAAGTCGCATACCGCTAATTTAAAATTAGGAATGAATTATAATTTTCCAAGTAATTTATGATATATCACCTTAACATTTGTAATTCTAATATTTATGAATAATTAATTTAAAGTTTTAATGGGATCTAATATTATAAAAGAATTCTCAAAAAATTATTTTTAATTATTTTATCAAATTTGATGATTTTTTATAAAGGTTAAGGCGGTGATGGAAAAATTTTATTATTTTATAAAGTTTATTTATTTATAAATGTTTTCTTTAATTAAATGAGATATATTGTCGACAAAGTTATAAACAAATTAACACCTTTTGAGATGTTTGAGAGTCGATTTAATGATTTTCTTTTTCTATGTAAAAAAATAATGCATGCATGCCACATACTTTTATTATATATACATATGTCTTATTATATTTATCTACTAATATATTAAAATAAAATAGTTACATAGTTACATATAGTTACAACTTTGTGATTTTTCCTCTAAAAATAATTTCACTCAACAATAATTTTCATTATTTTATAATATAAATGTATAACAAACAATAACAAAAAAAGTAAAAAAATTATATTAGTCTTTTTTTTTAAAATATTACATCTTACTAATTTATTTACTATTTTCAAATTACACGAGCATAATTTTTTATAAAATATTTTAAATTAAGTTTTTTTTTAGGTTTTGTGTTTTATATAATTTATTAAAATTTTAAAACTTATATACTAACGTATAATATTAATGAAAAAAAATTAAAATTTTAAATAATATACTTAAAAATTTATGTAAGTATATGAGTTCGTTAAATTTATCTTATTAATAAAAATATGATGATATGTATTTTATTCACAATCGTGTGGATGTAAATCAGTAAATAGTAGAAATAAATATACTCTCTCTGTCTCTATTATTTGGTCCATTATCTAAATTTAGTATTTTTTTTTGCATGCGTTTACAAATTTACTCTTATAAATTGAACATAATTAATAGAGTTATTATTTATAATTATTGCTAAATAAGGGTAATTCAGAAAATTTGTTCAAATATTTAATATATTCATAAATGAGTTTTGAACATGACCAAATAAATGAGACGGAGAGAGTATATTATACTGCTAATAATATACAAAAATAGGGCGTTGCATCTCTATAATTAATAAAAAACAATATAATATTAATAAGTATTAAATAGGTAGTCCATTTGAGTGAGTAATTGTAGCTTTCTATTTTTGCTACGAATTTATAAATATATGTATTTAGATTTGGATTCTCTCCATATTTATGAACTCCTTCAGAGTTGAGAGTGTAGTGCATCCATCTACAGAGAGAGACAGAGAGAGAAGTTGGAGTTAGTAGAGAGAGAGGAGGGGCCCATTTTATGAAGCTCACTCACTAGGTATGGGCTGGTAGATTTTATCTCCGTGGTTTTTACTTCCATCTCAATCAATCTTTTTCTGCTTTTGATTTCTCACATTTATTTTTCAGTTTTTTTTAAATCAACAAAAATTACTTTATTCTTTATATTCTTGAATTAGGTTTTTTTCCTTCTTCGTGATTTGTGGGTATTTCATGAAATGTGTAGGTCGGGAATCTTGAGTTGAAAAGAATTTCTCTTGTGTTCAGGTACAGGAAGGCTAGATCTGAGCCACATTGCACTCTGCCCCTTTTACTTCGTGTAATTTTGAGCTTCTCCTTTTCTGCATTTCTGTTTGCTCTTGTCGGTGCTGCAATTTTTGTGTGGTTTTAGTTGCAGATCTTACCGAATTTCTGAAATTTCTCTACCTTACTAACTCCTTGCGTCAAAGGGCCTCTATCGCTTTCTCTGTAAATGGGGGTGCGTCGTCTGTTTGGAGTGAATGCGTTTCTATAACTTATCTTATTGCTTTATATTTATCTTGTTGCGTGGTTGTGGGGAAGATATCTGGGACCAGTAAATCTGTTCTTTTTTTGTGCCTCTCCCCGTCGCTGTGCCGTTTTGCAGCTGTTAACGTTTGATCTTCGCAGTTGGTTGTGATATTCCTTTGAATTTGAGTTCTTTTTGGGTCGTTTTCACATTTTAGAGGCCGCCCTTTTGAACGCATAATTTATCTGATGCGCAAAATCTAAATAGGTCGTGTTTGTTGGTGTAGACATGCACATATTTGCTCTCTTTATTCATCTCTGTATGTTTAGGCTCATTTTTTTTGGGAGTGTAGGAGTTAATTTGATTTGGCATTTTATTATCTAGCAGTGAACTGCAATGGGGAAGTCTGCAACGAAGTGGATCAAGACTGTGCTCTTTGGCAAGAAGCACTCTAAATCTAACTATTCCAAAGTAAGAAGTTTTTTAGCTTTTCTGTTAAGACTTGATTTATCTTTCAAGAGCTCTTCTTTGTAGTCGGAGAATCAATTTTTGCTAATTATGGTTTCTGTGCGTGTGAAGAATGTGACACCCAATAAAAAGACATCTGTTGAGGATCCAGCTAGAGATTCCTCCTTTATATCGGATCAATTGACTGAGCGAGGTGCTGAGAACTTGGAACTTGAGAAAGGAACATCTGGATCTCAATTTGAGTCTGTTGCTGTTGCTTATGTGGATCAGGGTATTGATTCACCAAATAATGACGATTTGGTTCCAGTCAGTGATGATGAAAGGAGGAGGCAAGAGCAAGCTGCAACACAAGCTCAAGCCGCTTTTCGGGGCTATTTGGCAAGTTTCTTCAGCATTGCTTATTTAAATTGCTGCCTAGTTTACAGCGGCATCTTGTTCGTTAAAAACTGTTGTTTCTGTTGACATTCTGGTCTTCTAACATCTCTGAGACAATTTTGGTTTCTTACTTCACTGAAAGATTGATGTTTAGAATATTTCATCATGCAGCCCTTGTTTTATTCTATGATAATTTTCTTATCATTTGGCTAATGGTTTGATGATGCATTTCCATTGTGGGAATTCTAACCGAATCTCTGTAACATTATGCTTTACGCCATATTTATTCCGAGAAGTTGTTATCTTCATTTAATCATTAAAATGCAATGCACGATCTGATTGTGATTTGGTAACAGGCTCGTCGTGCTTTTCGGGCTCTCAAGGGTATCATAAGGCTACAAGCTCTTATTCGTGGACATCTGGTTAGAAGGCAGGCTGTTGCTACTTTGCGTTGCATGCAGGCAATTGTCAAGTTCCAGGCACTAGCTCGTGGAAGAAGGGTCAGGCTCTCAGATGCTATACCTGAAGTGGTGAAGAAGTTCAATGTGGGCGATTGTAAGGTAACTCTGATTTGTACTGACTAATTCATCTGTGCTAGTCTTGTTGAGTTATTCATTCTTTTCTCAATGTTGGCTTCATTATCATAATTTAGCTTTAGTCCTATTACCCATTAGCGTGGCTATTAAATCTATCGAATATTTCAATAGATTTATGCTTATCACCTTGTCTTTTTTCTCTTGGGCATTCTGCCCTACTCTTGCACTTATGTTGCTGTAGTTCGGAACATATTCACCTTAGTTCACTCTTCTTTATCTCTTATCGTTGTTATTTTTATTTGCTTGAATTTGACTCTCTTCTGTAAATCTTGTCATTGTTATTAAGCAATAACCTCTCATATTTTAAATGCCTAATAGGTGGCCACTGGAGCACGTTCTACGTCATTTCTTGGGTTGGAAAAGGTAGCAGTTCACCCCTTCATCCGCAAGGTTGTGCCAAAATCTTCTGCTTTTTTAATTGATACCTGCTCGAACTATAATACTTCAATTAATACTTCAAATGTTTATGGATGTACTGTTTTGCTTATCAGCTTCTTGGGACGTTTCGCACTGCTATGCCATTGATTCTTCAATATGATCCGGCTGATCCAAATTCAGCTTGGAACTGGCTTGAGCGTTGGTCGATATCCCGCTTTTGGGAACCACCTGTCCGGGCCAAAAAAACTGTGAAGGTAAAGCCTCATAGAAAACTCGAGTCTGAACCTGTAAAATCGAAAAGGACTATCCGAAAGGGTTCTACTGTGGTGCATGGGGAGAATGGGAATACAGCCTCTTCTGAAATAGATAAGCCTAAACGCATCCCACGGAAAGTTACCAGTCAAACAGAGGTGGTTCCAGAGCAACCCCAAAGTGAGCTCGAGAGGGTTAAACGCAGCTTGCGAAAGGTTTCGGCGTCTGCAGTGGCAGCTCCAGAAAAAACAGACCCAGAAATTGAGAAACCACAGCCACTTCTGAGCGTGGAAGCAGTAACAAGTCCCACACCTCCTGATGTTCCTGAGCAGGAGTTCGTGATTTCTCCTGAAAACCCACAGGATTCGGATGTTGTAGTTGAAAAACTAGGTTCGGCAGATTCAATTGAAGCTCCTGAAACAATGACAAAGGATGGGCCAGTTGACGTGCAACATGATAACCATCTAGTTGTTGAGACTCCTTCTGCGGAAAATGGTGTGAAGTTGGAGAGTGCACCTTCGTTGGATGATGAATCGAGCTGCAAGGAAGAACAGAGTCGCAAGGAGAATCACAAAATTAGGAAGAGGAGATCTCTTCCATCTAAGCCAGATTACTCTGAAAATATCTCACAGAATTCCCCAAGCTTGCCTAGTTATATGGCTGCCACTGAATCTGCTAAAGCCAAGCTTAGAGCTCAAGGATCTCCGAAACTGGTGGTTGAAGACGTGGTGGCTGATTATGGTAATAATGCCCGTCGCCATTCTCTGCCAGCATCTGCCAATGGCAAACTGAGCTCATTGTCTCCTAGGATGCAGAAGCCTGTGCAGGCTAATGGCAAGGGAACCAACAAGGTTAACAGATCATTGACATCCTCTAGAGACGGTAAGCGTGTTTCCCGTCAACCTTGCCTCTTACTTTAGCTCTACTACACATTTAGAATTCTAATCAAGAGTCTCATGAAAACATTTAAAAATACATTCTCATTCATGTCATTTCATATTTCAGACAAGGGGGTTCAGCCTGGTTGGAGGAGATGAGAGAGTGTGGCAGTTTCCTCAGCATTGCATGACAATGTAGCTGTGCTGCAGTATCAATGTAATAGATGAATGTGGACATGACTAGTCATAGTTCACTTGATTGATGTTGTCTTTGCTCGTGGTTTCTTTTGTGTTTGAGGGTTTACCCCAAGGAATGTATATTTGTAGATGAAAAGAGTCTGTGTTGACTAATTCCATAAATTGCTAGTTTAATTTTGTTGTTTCTGTTACCTCCATAAATTCTGTAAACTAACTGCTCTCAGTTGCGTGATATTTTTTTATAAAGAGTGCTGCTACCTTGCATTTTCTTGGATCTCTCTCTTTATTATTGCATATATTTGTGATGTTACATGATTTATTCATAGATTTGAACACATGTAATTGATGATTGATGTTTGTCAGTTTAAGCAGAAGGCGAAGAGATAGGATCCTGCAGTGAGGGGCGGCCTAGTGCGATAGCCATGGCCTACATATGCGCAGCCTCTGCTCACGGCAAAGCCACCATACACCGAGGCTCCTGTCTCGTACGACCATAATATTTCACCAGATGTAGCATCTATAGCGTAAACGGGGCCTGTTTTATACGTTGAGCCTCCGAAGAGCACCCCGTTGGCGATGGTAACGGGGTTGCTGGTCGTGTTGTAGGGGACTGCAGTCGACCACTGGACTTTCCCAGTTCCGGCATCCATGGCTACCCAGCCGCCTCCGGTCGTGACATTCTTGGTCGGGGAAAGTGTGAATTTCTGCATATTACTGTTGGCTATGTTGGTGTAGACCCTCCTCGTGTCGGTCGCTGCCCCCCAAATGCGGCCTCCACCGGCTCCTCCTGGACCAACTTCCTATAGTAGTATATAAAATGGCAGAGTCACATGTATGAGTGAGTATTCGGTTATTCAGTTCGGTTTTAGTTTGTAAAATAATCAAACCAAATTACCAAAATAATCAAACCGAAATTCTTGTTCGGTTTTCGATTATTTTGGCTATAACCGAATTTTAATATAAATTTAATAA
>JAPKLW010000551.1:188214-258084 GCA_026898455.1 Plectranthus barbatus | reverse complement strand
CGAGTCGAGCTCGAGCTTGAAATTTTGAGCTTGGTCGAGCCGAGCTCGAGCTCGAGCTCGAGCCTGGCCATACTCGGCTCGTGATCACCCCTATATATATATATATATAAAATGACCGAACCAAAAATCGAAAACTGAAATATTGAAAAAAAAAACCAAACTGAACCAAAAACCGAAATAACCAAACCAAAATAATCGCATTTTTTCCGGTTCGAAACGATTTTTTCGATTTCTTGCTCACCCCTAATCATATGATGTGAAATTTGATAGATTCCATGCTAGAAAAGATAAATATTGCTTACAGTAGACCAGACTAAGTTGCCGGAGCTTCTGTCGAGAGCCCAAGCAAATCCACTTTTCTGGACAGCAACCACTATGTCCCTTCTTCTTCCATTAGCTGTTATGGTCAGCATCATAGGGGCTTCACCAAAATCTGCATCTGGGCTCGGACCCGGAGGGCAGTTCGGATAATATTTCAAACCAAACCAAATAAAACAGTTTGGTTCGGCCGGTTTAACAGTAAGAAACACGACCTTAACGAGCAAAGTCAAAACGTAATTTTTTTTTAATTTTTAGCTACAATTTATTTGAGAAATTAAAAAAAAAACTAATACTAGCTCTCATCGGCAAAGTACGAGACAATCTTAATAAAAACAAACAATTAATGACATAAAAAAATAATAGTTCATATCACATTCTCAAACATAATAGTAAGGTCAAATTATTATGATGCGATAACGGTGATACCGACCCAGAAAACAGAGAAGACAGTTAGGTAAAGAGAGACATTTGAATAAAATTGTGAGATTGGAATATTAGATATTTCAAGATTTATTATAGATTTCATAAAATAAATAAAAGTGTAGAAAAAGAATAAAAATGAGATTGAAATATTTGATAGTTTAGGTTTTATTTTAAATTTCATAAATTAAATAAAAATGTAGGAGAAAAATAAAAATTAAAATTTTGTTGCATAGAGGATTTGAACTCAAATATTTTAAAACCTTAAGTCTAAATAGAACCACTATACTAAATATACTATATTTACAATTTTAGAATAAAATATAAACTAAATATTTATAATTAATTTAAACGGTCTGGTCCGGTCCAAACGGCCGGTTTCTCTATTCAAAGCGTAGACCAAACCAATTAATACGGTTTGAAACTTACGGTCCGGCCGGCCGATTCTTGCACTTGTCAAACCGGCCAAATCATTTTGGTTTGGCCGGTTTGACCGGTTTGGACCAAACCATGTACACCCCTACCCATCCCAAATAGGGTTTATTAATTCCAAATAGGGTATATTAGATGCATTTGAGTAGAATTAATGGATAAAACCCGCTTAAACCGTTTAGGCGTGCCCAACCTGAGACATTCCCTACCCAAATGGATATATTGATTTTTGAAAAGATATATTTAGTGAACTTGGTGGCATTATTGTATTTGGAATGAGTTGAAATATTGAACGAGCGAAAGAGTTATTTGGTTGAAAATATGTAGCATTTTGATTATGTATGTCAACTTTTAGATATAAGAAAATGATAGATTTTTGTATTATGAGTTTTGTTGAAAAATAGATTTTAAAAAGTAAATCTAGTAGCTTATAAATGCCATCAAGAACTCATAGTTTTTCAAAGAATGAAGTAGTTATTACTCCCTTTATCTCAGTAGAATTGATCCATTTATTAAATCGGGAATCATAACTGAATTGATTCTTTTATAAAAATAACAATCTTTTTTACACTTAATAATAAAATATTAACTCCACTTACATTTTTAGTCTTAAATTCCCTTATCAAAAAGAAAAGGGTCAATTATCATGAACGGAAGAAGTATTTTTTTTAATCTTTGGTAAAAATGGATAATTAATTATCATAAAAGTCAATAGGTCCCAATCCCATGCCTCTAATAGGCAATAGACCATGTGCTCAATCATAATGCTTCTAAAAAGTCCATTTTTTTTAATATTTAATTTTCCTTGAGTTGTAGCTGATTTAATATATCATAAGTTTAACAAATTAGGTAAATATTACACATTTTTTCTCTTTCTCTTTGAGGGGAATAAATGACAAATTTTACTTATTGTTAGAAAAATTAATCATCTATAAATAACTCAGCCATTAAGTAATATTTAGAAAAATAATATTTTTGTTTTTAATAATTGTATTATTATATATTCTAATTTTATAATCTGTGATTCAAGAATTTGTAATAGTAAATACAAAATATGTGTTTTGCATTTATATTATTTAGATAATTATTTTATTTTAGAAATATACATGAATGATTAATTTCTATTTAAGATAAAATAAACTCCGGCAATAATATTCATAGTAATATTATAATTAATGCAAAATATATATTATTGAAGTTCGATTTGTGATTATATCGGACCCTTTGAACTCACACAGGAACAATAGTAAAAGATGGTCGAGTAATGATAAAGAACAATAGTGAAAGATGGTCGAAGTGACAATTGAAATGCAAAGTGTGCGTGCTAATAAGGGAAAAATCGTCCACAAAATAACCTAGCGACTCCTCTTTTATAGCTCAAGAGGAGCTGTTAGCCTGTTACAACCCTAGAGATTTTTGGAGGTAGTTCCGATTTTTTCGAAGGTTATTGCAGGTGCTGATGATTGCGTCTTTTTCGAAGGTCGTTTCAGCTAGGGTTCATCAACGATCCTCCGGATTGTTCGCAACTGGATCCTTATCTGTGCGGATATCTCCCCAATTGGCGGCGTGAGGAACTTGGTGGTATTTCCAATTTTTGTGGGGTAGTTGGGGTTGGATTTCCAACTATCTTCCGAATTCTGCACAGGTTGGGACTAGCCTCCTGGATTTTCTGGGTAGGTCGTGAATTGCGGGTCCTTTGCTTCGGATCGTGCCTCCGGATCTTGACCTTATACTTCGTGGCCTGGGACCTTAGTTGTGGTTCTTAGTCTTGTAGGTGGCCTTTTGTGAGCTGTGTGACCTTCGTGTCGGAGTCTTCGGGTATTGGGCTTTCGAGTTAGGACCTTAGTTGATTACATTGGGTCTGGGCTAATTTAGCCCAATCAAACTTGGGCCCAACACATTCACACACACACACACACATATATATATATATATATATATAGAGTTGTAATCATATGTGAACCATATCCTACATGAGAAATAAGACCGAATCTTATCCTTTAATTTTTTTATTTTGAGGGTTGTGATTTTATCTTAGTTTTTTTTTTCTTTCCTATTTTCATCGAATTAGAGGGTAGTTTTGGCAAATAATTTGGGCAGTTATAATGATTCCATAACAGATTCCTAATTATACTCTTTATGATTTTCCTATCTTTAAATTATTTCTTAAGTTTTATGTATCTTTTGTTTCAATGTACCGGACGACTGTGTTGACATTTGACAAACATATCTTTACATAATTTCTAAAAACTTACGTATTTTTTTCAATCATATCGGAAGACGGCGCTGAAAAAAAAAATACTATAACGACAATTTTATGATTTTCAGTAATCAAGTTATTCATATTGTTGTACACGAATGTTGTAACGAGTAAGTCATGGAGTTATTGAATTAAGTTATATTGCTTATACAAATGTATTTTTTATGCTTTAGTTTTATGTGATCATTTCAATAATATTTCGTTTTTTTTTAATAATAAATTTCATGTAATGTGTTTTGGATATAGAAATATTTTTAAAATTTGTTTGATTAAATTGCATTAATCTTGCCTGTAAATATGCATATTTTATATTATCTATTTTGCATTTGTTTAGTTTTTTTGTTAAGTATTTATATTGCATGAGTTACGCTGTAAATATGCATGGTTTGTATTTTATTATATTAGAATATATAATATAAATAATAAAAATATTATTTTTAAAAACTTATTATTAAATATGAATTAAAAAAATAAAAATACCATGTTAATGCCACATGACATTGAATAACCGCCATGCAACATTAACGGTTGAATCAACAATATCTGATAAAAATCTCTAACAATAGTAAACTTTATCATATATTTGCCTAACAAAAAAATATGTGTGATATAATTCCCTAATTTATTAAATTTGATGATATATTTCCCTATTTTTTCCTAATCTAATTCATTATATTGATTGAATTCTTCATTAAATATTATGATTTATTTTCTACTTTACTTGGAAGTAGCAACATGGCTGGAAACATCTCACAGAAATTCCCCAAGCTTCTAGTTTCTGTTACCTCCATAAAGACTGTAAACTAACTGCTTCCCATTGCGTGATTTTTATCATTTTTTATGAAGAATACTAGCTAATGAAGTGGAGACCTTTTATTGTATATTGTGAAAGTGGAAAATCAAGATTATTATCTCAGTGAAAATAATTCAAAACATAAATCCATTGCAATAAGCTTATCAATCCACGCAGAAGGCGAAGAGAAAGGATCCCGCAGTGAAGGGCGGCGGGAACCTACGATAGCCATGGCCTACAAATGCGCAGCCTCTGCTCACAGCAAAACCACCATACACCGTGGCTCCTGTCTCGTACGACCACAATATTTTACCCGATGCAGCATCTATAGCATAAACGGGGCCCGTTTTATACGTCGAGCCTCCAAAGAGCACCCCGTTGGCGATGGTAACGGGGTTGTTGGTCGCATTGTAGGGGACTGCAGTCGACCACAGGACTTCCCCAGTTCCGGCCTCCATGGCTACCCAGCCCCCTCCCGTCGTCACATTCTTGGTCGGGGAAAGTGTGAAGTTCTGCCTTCTACTGTTGGCTATGTTGGTGTAGACTCTCCTCGTGTCCGTCGCTGCTCCCCAAGTGCCGCCTCCAGACTCTCCTCCCGGACCAGCTTCCTACAGTAGTATATAAAATGGGGAGTCATATGAATGTGAAATCTGATAGATTCCCTGTTAGAAAAGATAAATATTGCTTACAGTGGACCAGACTAAGTTGCCGGTGCTTCTGTCGAGAGCCCAAGCATATCCACTTTTCTGGACAGCAACCACGATGTCGACTTTTCGTCTTCCATCAGCTGTTATGGTCAGCATCATAGGGGCTTCACCAAAATCTGCATCCGGGCTTGGACCGGGAGGGCAGTTCGGGGTTGAGGGATTACTGCATGCTATGAACCACACGTCGTAGCCTCCGAGCTGTCTGTACCATCTGATCACGCCGGAGCTCAAATCCAGGGCTAACATGGAGTCGAAATGGATATCAGGCCCTACGCATTCCTCTGGATGAATCGGAACCGTCTGATTATCCTGTTTTTCTTGGCAGTCTTCCACACTCTGAGGTACAGAGTATAGATTCCCAGTGGCGATGTACACGTGGCTCCTTCCGACATCAATGGAGGGACTGCTACCCCAGACTCCAGCTCCGGCGTAGCCATCCGGGAGCATGTAAGTCTGCCATAGGATGGCTCCGGTTCGAGTATCTAGCTTTGCAAAGCTCCCCTGGAATGTGCAGCAGGTTTCTTGAGTGCTGGAAGCTTCCTCGAACGATGATACGCCCACGTAGAAAGCTCTGCGAGATCATGTAATAAAATAAAGAACAAGCGAGATTTGATTGATTGATTGATTGGTTGGTTTGCATTTTACCTGGCGTGGTAGGTGCCGGACATGGTTATGATGGCAGCATAATGTTTGTCCAGCTGTGTCATCCAAAGTAGTTCGCCGGTGGAGCGTTTGAGTGCGACAACATATGCTGGTCCATAGATTCCTAGTATCAATTTGTCGCCTGCAATAGTCGGAGTTGCTCTAGCAACAAGCACCGTGTTGTTGGTGGCAACAGGCGACGTGCTGCCGAGGGTATAGGTGGAGCTGAGGCCGGTGAGCTGTTGGAGGCTCTTTTTCCAAACTAGGGAGCCATCATCTGATCTCACCGCATAGATGTATCCGTTCCAGCTCGGAAAGTATACAATCCCGTCGTAGATAGCCGGCGTTGCGGTGACATCATTCCCGGCGTCGAACTTCCACTTGAGACGGAGGCGTGACGCCGTTGCAGGGCTAATCTTGTTTTCTCCTAGAGCGTATCTGTTGTTGTAGATGTCAGCGCCATGGTTTAGCCAGTTTCCGTGGAGAGAGGCTTGTGCTTCTTCTTGGCCCTGCAAGAAGAGTAAGTGTTGATGCAAATGAGAGAGAGAGAGAGAGAGAGAGAGAGAGAGAGATGACTGACTTGTGAGAGGGATAGAGCATATTGTATCAAACAAAATATAGAAATGAGGAGAGTCTTGTTGCCATAGTGAGTTTGATTTTGTTCCATGGAATTTTGAATTTGTGATGGAGAGAGAGAGGATTGATTATACAGTTGAATTTATATGAATGCATGGGGTTTGACTTTGTATGAGCAAATTTAAGCTTAATAATTAAAAAAATTATTTGAAAGAGAATGGCTGCGGAGGAGCTTTGAGAAATTCTTATGCCGTTGGTTGTGGGTAATATAGATTTTTATTTATACTATAGGCAGAGATGTCAATAAAGCCCGAAACCGATGGATCGGCCCGAAATCGGTAGGCTAAAATACGGGTTAGGGTAAAAAATTTACAACTCGAAATTATTTTTAACCGAACGGGTTGAACCCGACGGGTTGGCGGCCTAAACGGGTTGAGCCCGGTGGATTGCGGGTCGGCCCGTAGGTCCGGCACTGTTTAATAATTTATTTTTTATTATTTCTAATATCATTTATATCCTACTATACCCATTAATTATATTCCTAATTCCCTAGACCTAATTTTCCGTCACACAAAATCTCATCAATATCTCCCAATGACGTAGTCCTTTATCCTCAAATCGGAAAATCTCTCATTTCTTCCTCTTTTACTGTCTTCCACTCGTCACTCTCCTAATTAGCGTACCTACTCATTTCTTCCTTTCAAGAACCTTTAGCCACTAGTTGTTATGTTCACCCAAGTGAAAGCTATATTTAATTTTTTAATCATTATTTTATCATTTTATACGTTGAAATGTACTTCTATTACTTAAATTAGTTGGTATATAAGGATTGATGTTTTCTTTTCTTTTCAAGCTATGATTATCCACTAGGGGTGTACACGGTCCGGTTTGGCCGGTTTGAAGGTCGAAGTATGGACCAAACCAAATAATACGGTTTGAAAAATTTTCAAACCAAACCGGCCAAATTAATTTTTCAAACCAAACCAAACCAAACCAAATAAAACGGTTTGGTTCGGCCGGTTTAATGGTTTGGAACATGACTTTAACGAGCATAGTCAAAACATAAAAAAATTCTATTTTTAACAATAATTTATTTGAGAAATTAAAAAAATAAATAAATAATGGTTCTCATCGACAAAGTACAAGACAATGATAATAGAAACAAACAATTTATGACATCAAAATATAATAGTTCATATCTCATTCTCAAACATAATAGTTCGTAAAAGGTCACATTATTACGATGCGACAATGGTGAAGCCGACCGACGCTTGAATTAAATTGTGAGATTGTAATATTGGATAGTTTAAGGTTTATTTTAAATTTCAATAAATAAATAAAAATATAGGAGAAAAATAAAAATTCTATGATTTTGCACAGTATAGGATTCATACTTATTCCGTGAAGATTATAAGGGTAAAATGAGAGACGTTTACAAATAAATAAATAAAAATTTGTAAATAAAAATGTAGGAGAAAATAAATTATATGATGTTGCGTAAAGGATTTGAACTTGTACCTTTTAAAATCCAAAGTATAGCTTGAACCACTACACTAAATGTACTAGTTTAATATTTTTAGTACAATATATAATTTAAATATTTATTAAAATTATAAACGGTCCGGTCCGGTCCAAACGGCCGGTTTCTGTACTGAAACCATGGACCAAACCAAATTATACGGTTTGAAATTTACGGTCCGGCCGGCCGATTAATTCACTTGCCAAACCGGCCAAACCGACCAAATCATTTCGGTTCGGCCGGTTTGGCCGGTTTGGACCAAACCGTGTACACCCCTATTATCCACTTATCACTATTTTTTTGCAAAGATATTGTTATTTGATGTCTTTTATTTATGTTGGTTCATCATTTTCTTTTTTTTTATTATTTTGTTTTAGGGGTTGTTAAAATATTTTAAGAAAATCTTTACAAAAATAAACTCATAAATATTGCCAACCCGACGGGTCAACCCAAAAACCGGTGGGTTAGGGTTAGGTTCAAGAATTTTTAGCCCGATAAAAATTCAGCCCGGTTCAACCCGGATCGAATATCCCGCAGCCCGATAAGGTTAGCCCGAAACCCGACGGGTTAGCCCGATTAACATCCCTAACTATAGGATTGTGCAGATATTTTTATCCTAATTTATCTTACCCCAAATGGATATATTGATTTTTTAAAAGATACATTAAGTGAACTTGGTGGCATTATTGTATTTGGAATGAGTTGAAATATTGAATGAGCGAAAGAGTTATTTGGTTGAAAATATGTAGCATTTTGATTAAGTATGTCAACTTTTAGATATAAGAAAATGATAGATTTTGTATTATGAGTTTTGTTGAAAAATAAATTAAAAAAAGTAGCATATAAATGCCATCAAGAATTCGAGTTTTCCAAAGAATGAAGTAGTTATTATTTCTTTTCTAGTCTTTCGTAAAAATGGATGATTAATTATAATAAAAGTCAAATAGGTAATAGCCCATGTGCTCCATTCATAATACTTCCGAAAAGTCCATTTTTTTTCTATTTAATTTCCCCCGAGTTGTAGCTTATTTAATATCCCTTCGTTCCGTGTCAATTGATACATTTCTATTCGGCACGATAATTAAGAATATGAATGTAAGTGAGATTAATATTTTATTGTTGAGTATGAAAAAGTTGTCATTTTAAGAAATGTAGCAATTCGAGTGAGACGCCCAATTTGGTAAGTGAAGTAATTCGGGCGGGACGGAGGAAGTATATTATAAGTTTAGTAAATTAGGTCATTATATCACACATTTTTTCTTTGAGGGAAATATATCACAAACTTTACTTCTATTAAAAAAATTATCATCTATTAATAACTAAGCCGTTAAGTACTACGTGGTAGTCATATTACGTTGATTGGATACAATATGGCATTTTTTAAATTAATATTTTTATTTTTAATAATTATATTATTATATATTCTAATTTTATAATTTGTTATTCAAGAACTTCTAATTGTTAATACAAAATATGTGTTTTGCATTTATAATATTACGATAAATATTTTGTCAATTTATAATATTTAGATAATTATTTTATTTTATAAATGTACACGAATGCTTAATTTCTATTTAAGATAATAAACTTGGCAACAATATTCATAGTGTTGGTCTTAGTTTTATCAGAGTAATCGAAAGTTGCACAACAAAAAAATTAGTTTAGATTCGGTAAGATTGCTTAGTCTCAGTTTTTAGTGTATACTGCAACACTTGAGTGTTAATTTTCAAAGATAAGAAAGCTGACAAAAATAAGAAAGTAATAAATGATAAGATTTATAGTGGTTTGGACAAAAAATCCTACGTTCACTCTACAGACACAAGTATGAAAATTCACTAAGTGTTGGATTATACAAGGTGCTCCTACGATCTATTGCTTCCTGAATAATGACTCATCTTTCAGTCCACAAGCTCATTCGTCTAGCCCTTTGCTCGTTCTTCACTTCGCTGATCCTTGGAGTGTGGGCACAGCGGAGCCTCCTTGTCGTCAGAATGTGATGTTTATAGTTTCCCCGTAACTCTCAACACAACGGCAATAAGAGTCGAAGTACAATGCGTACTTGACTGATGTAATATTTCTTGGAGAGAAAGATAACCAAGAGAATAACTCAAGAACTCTGAGGTTCTGAATCTCATGTTCACTTAAGTGACACACGAAAAAGCTTAAAAAAATCCTCGAACGTTGAGTAAGAACTTTAGCGTATCAACTTGGTTTTTGTTCGGTATAGAGTGTCGCGTTTGTTTCGTAACCTTCTTCTGTTGAGGATCCTCCAGTGTTTATAGCCGTGAGATTGAAGGTTTAAAATAAATATTCGTTAGAGACAGATTGGAAGATGTTCAATCGGAACTCTCTGTTGACTGCGTCCATTAGTTGGTAGGTGGTGCTTTTTTCAGATATTCTGCACCTGCTCTGCTTTTTCTGACGATGACAGTGATTGTTCATCTTTGTGTTAGAACGGCTGTCTGTCAGTCTGTGGAATCATGGACTAGTTGTCCAAGGTATCAAGAATTGAGTCTCGTGCTTGCAGAGTTTATGGAATCTCCAATCCTTAATGTCCGTACTTATCAATGCGTTCCCAGATTATTTTCTTTGTCTCTTTGTGCTGGGACTGGAACTTAGAAAACCATGTCGGTGTCATCATACTAGTAAGTCCATGCTGATGGCGTCATCCATAAGTATATGCTTGGTCCCAAACTGGTACTTAGTAAGACTATACTTGCTAGTCCCATACTTGGTGAATCCCAACCTTATCACTCCAAACTCATGTATCCCAGACTAGTAATTCAGTTTGATCCTTAGTCTGTTGAATCTCGTGTATCCCAGACTGATTCACTAGTTTGGTCTTTGAATTAGCTTCAGTTTACAACTCAATACAAAACCTATATAGGACTTTACATTTTTAGACTAAAGTGAAACTAATCTAGAGACAAAACTAAGATGGCTTTTACATATTCTTTGACCCACCAAAACAATATAAAATAAGGAAATTTCTTATAAATTTCCTAACAATTTCCCCCTTTTTGGTGTGGTCAAAGCCATCTCTAAACTAAGCTGATGAGGAGCGAAAAACTTCCCGAGTTTTTACAAGTAAGAACTATCAGTCTATAAATTCTTAGAAAGTCCCCCCTTCAAACTCAACCTACTCTACTTAAGATCTTCCCCCTCAAATTGGGAGAGATATTGCTCGATTAATATTTTCAACTAAGTTCAAAGCAAAAATCTTAAGTGAATGAGAGTAAAAGTGGAAGCTTGTTGATTACACTTGATTGTGTAAGTTCAATGAAGAAAGTAAAGACCATTGTTGGACAAAAAGTGATTGTCACCAACAAGTCAGCTTATCTATTAATGAAATTGATTACACGTATAGGGACAAATCAACGAGTCTATTACCTGTTTTGGAGCTGAAACCTCTTCCTTCTCATTTACAATATGCTTATTTAGGTCCTGACAATACTTATCTTGTAATTGTTTCATCTTTTCTTACTTTTACAGAGTTGGAGAAGCTGCTACGAGTTTTGAGGGACCACAAGTCAGCTATTGGATGGAAACTGACAGATATCAAAGGAATCAGTCCAACAATATGCCAGCACATGATCAACTTGGAAGAAGAGGCTAAGCCAAAGAGACAAGCTCAAAGAAGACTCAACCCTACAATGCAAGAAGTCGTGAAGAAGGAAGTACTGAAGCTTCTAGACAATGGGATGATCTATCCCATCTTCGACAACCAATGAGTGAGTCCGACACAGGTTGTGGCCAAGAAGGGGGGAATGCAGATTGTGAAGAATGAGGATGGCGAAGAGGTGGCGACGAGACCAGTCACAGGATGGCGGTTTTGCATCGACTACCGAGCTCTGAATGCCGCCACATGCAAGGATCACTTCCCTCTGCCCTTCATCGATCAGATGCTTGACAGACTGTCAGGTTATCCCTATCATTGTTTCCTTGATGGTTATTCTGGTTATAACCAAATTGCAGTGGCCCCGGAAGATCAGCATAAGACAGCTTTCACGTGCCCATATGAAGTCTTTGCTTATCGGAGAATGCCTTTTGGTTTGTGCAATGCACCTGCTACTTTTCAGAGGTGTATGATGTCCATTTTTCATGATCTTATTGAGCACATTATGGAGGTTTTCATGGATGACTTTTCTATCTTTGGTAGCTCTTTTGATAATTGTTTGCAGAATTTAGCTACGGTAATGGAAAGGTGCACTGAGACGAACCTATGCCTGAACTGGGAGAAGTGTCATTTCATGGTGAGAGAAGGAATTGTACTAGGGCACCGGGTGTCCTCTGAAGGTTTGGAAGTGGACAGGGCCAAGATCACGACAATTGAGAAGATGCCGCCACCACTGAATGCAAAGGGAGTTCGGAGTTTCCTAGGCCATGCCGGGTTCTACCGCAGATTTATACAGGATTTCTCTAAAATCTCTAGACCCCTTTGTAATCTGCTTGAGAAAGACGTGTCTTTTATTTTTGATGCAGATTGTCTGAAGGCCTTCGAGCTGTTGAAAAAGGCATTGGTGACTGCTCTAGTCCTCACTTCTCCGGATTGGGATGAGCCCTTCGTGCTCATGTGTGATGCTAGCGACTTCGCTGTTGGAGCAGTTCTAGGGCAGCTGAAAGGGAAGCTTTTCCACGTCATCCATTATGCCAGCAAGACCATGAACCCTGCCCAATGCAATTACACCACCACGGAGAAGGAGATGCTTGCTGTAGTTTATGCATTTGATAAATTTCGCCCCTACTTAATAGGGTAAAAAACTGTTGTGTATACTGACCACGCTGTAATTAAATTTTTGTTTGCTAAGCAGGATGCCAAGCCAATATTGATCAGATGGATCCTGTTGCTTCAGGAGTTCGATGTGGAGATCAAGGACCGAAAAGGCTGTGAGAATGTGATTGCCGATCATCTCTCTAGGTTGGAGTATCCAGTCGAGGGGGATGACCAGAAGATGAGGATCCAAGAGACCTTCCCTGATGAACAAGTCTTTGTATGTCGAGATAGGGACCTCAAGGAGTACTACTGCAACAAGACTCCTTGGTATGCTGATTATGCCAACTACTTGGTGAGTGGAGTTCCCCCTCCGGAGTCTACCCCGCAGAAAAGGATGAGATTTCTGAAGGAGGTCCGATTCTATTATTGGGAGGATCCGTACCTGTGGCGCCGATGTACCGATACCATTGTCCACCGGTGTGTCCCTCAGCCTGAATTCTTCAAGATCATCGAGGCTTGTCACTCCTCTCCCAGCGGTGGCCACTTTGCTGCCAACAAGACCGCCTTCAAGGTCCTCTCTAGTGGGTTTTACTGGCCGACCATCCATGGCGATTGCAAGTCTTTTGTTGCTAACTGTGACAGGTGCCAGAGGATGGGCAATATTTCAAAGAAGGATGAGATGCCCCAGACCCCAGTGATTGAGGTCGAGATCTTCGATGTGTGTGGGATAGACTTCATGGGACCTTTCCCACCTTCAGGAGGGTACAGTTACATTCTTTTGGCTGTTGACTATGTTTCTAGGTGGGTGGAGGCCATTCCGACGACCACCAATGACTCCAAAGTTGTGGTAAATTTCCTCCAGAAGAATGTGGTGACTCGATACGGCACTCCTAGAGCCTTGGTGAGTGATGGTGGTTCTCATTTATGTACCGTACTATTTATGCTCTTCTTGCTCGCTATGGTGTCAAGCACAAGGTTACTACTCCATACCATCCTCAAGGGAATGGCCTCGCCGAGTTGACCAATAGGGAGATTAAGGGGATCCTCAAGAAGACTGTCAAGATGAAGAAAGATTGGGCATTCAAGCTCGATGACGCACTATGGGATTACCGTACTACTTTCAAGACGCCGATTGGGATGTCTCCATTCCAGTTGGTCTTTGGCAAGTCCTGTCATCTTCCTGTGGAGCTTGAGCACAAGGCATGGAGAGCTGTGAAGGAGCTGAATTTGAGTTGGAAGGCTGCTGCTGAGAGACGAGCTACTTATTTGACTGAGATGGAAGAATTTCGTGAGGAGGCTTATGAGAATTCCATGAATTACAAACTCCGAGTCAAGAGATTCCATGACCAAGGCCTGAAGAGGCGACAATTCTACAAAGGGGATCTGGTCCTGGTTTTCAATTCTCGCCTCCGCTTCATGCCAGGAAAGCTGCAGTCCAAGTGGGATGGACCATATACTGTGGTCAACATTACCAGCAATGGAGTGGTGGAGTTAGCTGGTCAGGATGACATAATTTTCCGAGTCAATGGAAACCGAGTCTAGCGCTATTACAGCCCGCTGCAGATTGGAGCTGTGGAAGTGCATTATCTGGACCGGCCTTGATCCGAGGTATCGTCGAGCTAACGACGTTAAATGAAGTACTTGTTGGGAGGTAACCCATCATTTTATTGCTTTATTTCAGTTTTAGAGTCTATTTTCGAGTCTTAGGTGTTTTAGGATTTATTTCATGCCTTAGAAAAATTTCTAGCTTTTAATTTCAGTTTTCAAAAAATTTGAGCCTCTGTTTCGATTGACAGGAATCGTGTCAAAAAATTTGAGCCTCTGTTTCAAAAAATTTCAATTTTCAAAAAATTTTCTGTCGGGTAAGTCTGTCGATCGACAAGGTCGTTTCCTTCAAATTTTGTCGAGTCAATAAGTGTGTCGATCGACAGACATCCTGTCGATCGACACAAGTCTGTTTAATTTTTAAATTTTAAAATCCGCATTTATTTATTTCAGTATATAAAAATAAAAAAATGAAAAATCGAAAAATTGCGCGTCTGTCGATCGACAGAATTCCTATCGATCAAAACAGACACACGCGTCTGTTTTTAAATAACGCTGAACCAGTCCTCTTCCCTCACTTTCTTCTCTCTATCTTTCGACACACACGCACTCTCCTCCCTTCCCCGATCAAAATTTTAGCCCCTATCCTCCTATCCACTCAAGGTAAACATCTTTCCCATCTCTCCTTTCAATTTTGGGTCTCCATCCACATGTTTTGTGCTTAATTTTGCTATGAACCCTAGTTTTGTCCCCTTTTATGCTTTGGTTTGAATTGTTGGTTATTTCTTCGATTTGGTGCATATATCGGGTTACTTTGGTTTGTTCTAGGTTGTAGGAGAGTCGATGTGAGTTCCTTGGGGCTTAGTTGTTGATTAATTTTGATTTTTGAGGATTTGAGAATTCCATTTGAACTCCCTTTATTGTTGCACGATTTTCACATCTTCAAATTGCAAATTATGCTTGAATTGCTTTATGAGTTACGTTTTGCACTTGGTTTTGATGTTAATTGCATGATTGGGTGGTCAATTTGGAATGGGCATGCCTCATTGTAGTTCAATTTGGAATTTTGATTCATACACACCCCCTTTACTGTAGCTTGGTTTCTGCCTCTCCCATGTGTACTTTATGGCTTCTGTGGCTATTTTTTGTTGTTTTGCACTTGGGTTTGGTATGAATTTCATGATTGGGTGGTTACTTGGTAATGGGCGTGCTTGATTGTGCTTGATATTGGTGGATTTACTTGCACTAAGCAAGTTTGGGGGAGTTGCTACTTTCTTAGTTCTTCCTTGTACTGATTGTGGTTTGTTGCTATTGTAGAGAGCTACAAATGGCATCGTCTGACGAGGATTATAACCCGGGTACCGATGAAGAGATGCATGATGATACGGCGTCTGAGGCCGAAGAGGAGCATGACCAGAATTTAGTCCCAGAGGAGCAGCCTGGTTGGGAGCCAGAGTTTGCATTTGTCGATCACCAGCGGCGCTTCCAACACATGCAGCGCTTCACCCTGAAGCCAACATGGTACCCTGATGCCGATGATCTGATGAGGATGGGACTCGGGAATGATGTTCAGACACTGTTCGCCCGATGCGGCTGGGGGCATTTCATCACCCAGATGTGGCCCACTATTCCGCCACTGGTTCTGGAGTTCTTCGCTACTATTCATATCATAGAGCCGCCCCGTAGCCAAGGCCCCATCGAGCTGAATGGCATCCAGTTCCAGCTTTGGGGGCAGCCTTACCGGCTCAGCAGGACACAATTGGACCGGATTTTTGGGTGTGAACCGGGGGGCATTTATCATGAGCCGCCCGAATTCTAGATTGGGGACTTCTGGCCTTCCATTTCTGCTACAGCCGACCTGGCCCACTTCAGCAAAGCCAACATGAAGGCCACTGCTATCGACAATCCGGTGCTCTGTTACATTCAGAAGATATTTGGGGTTTCTATTTTCGGCAGAAATGAGCACGGAAAAGCCGGGGGGCGCGAGATTTTCTGCATTTGGGCCATGTTGAATGGCGTCCACCTCACTTTGGTTGCGTTCATCATGGAGAACTGGAAGAGGCAGTTCGGTACTACTCCGGGCGATTTCTGGTGTGGAGGGTTCGTGACTCCCATCGCCCGGCACGTAGGGATTCCAGTTGATGCTTTCACCCCACTGGGGGTGACCGGACCCTGAAGATCGACCAGCTCGAGCAGTTCCGTTTCCTGGTGGACTACCGTGGTGAGCTTTTCCTCCGGTTCTCGAATGGCGACCAGTTCCTTCTACCTGCTCCCGAGCTGACCCATGTCACGGACTCCGCGTATCGCGACAACTGGTTTATGGCTACACCAGCTCACATGGATCGGACTCGAGGTTCCCGGGGTGATGCACCCACCTCCCGATTAGCACACCGTGCCAGTACACCGTCGGATCAGCGGGTTCGTACCCGCGAGGAGGAGACCGAGAGACTCGCCGAGGAGCGGCGATGGGCTGCGCAGCAGAGAGACGTGCCGCCCCGATCTGATGCCCCTCCATTTCTTGCAGGGGGCGGGGATAGAGCTTCTACTTCATATGTCGGCGCCAGTTCGTCCACTGCTATTCTCGATTGGAGTCCTTTCCTCCAGTTCATGCAGGAGCAGAGGGCAGATTTTGCCAATTTTTGCACCGAGCTCAGAGAGGTCCGAGATCATCAGTTGGTGCAGGATACATTGCTTGCCGACATCAGGCGGCAGCAGGAGGCTTACAACGCCGCTCACAATACTGCCATGGCGGATCTGACCCGCCGGATGGCGGAACACTTCGCAGATTTTGAGCCGGCCCTGCGCTATGGCCGCAGGAACAGGAGGATAGAGAGAGATCAGAACCCACGGGAGTGAGGTCTAGATTCCGTTCCTACAAGCTGACTTTCAAACTTATTCTTCCCTTCATGTTGAATAAGTTTGGGGGGAGGATGACTTGTGGGAATGGAATCCATTATCATTTACTGTTTTATTTCTGTTTGATGTATTTTCAGTTATTTTCGTGTATTTCAGTATTTCCCTGTACGTTATTTCCCTTCAGTTGTATTTGCTATAGTTAGGTATTTCTGATGTAGTCGTTATTTTCCCATGTAATTGTTCTTAGTTCAGAAATCCATTAAGTGTAACTTGAGATTATGTACTATTCCTTCCTTTGATATGAACTTTTTTGATTGATGATTGGTCTACACTGAGATTGAGACAATTAGGATTGCATGATGAGTAGCCAATGATAGGAGAATACCGCATGATAAGTTGCTCTCTGATTTTGGATTTTGCTTGATTTATCTGATTCGGATTGGATACTGTTAGGGAAGAACAAATGAACCAAGTGAGAATTGTGCCTGAATTTTTCTTTCATGTGTGATCGAGTTTGCAGTTGGATTCTAGAATTTGGCTTATTTCTCTCTCGAGACTGTATTGATGTAAGACTTGGTGAAAATGATTTTAGGCATCTCTTTTCTTAGCCTTATCTAGGGCTGGCAATTCGTGCGTGTTGGGTCGTTATCGTGTCGTGTCTTATCGTGTTGTGTCATTATCGTGTTTGAGCTTACGGGTTCGTGTTGTGTTCGTGTTTGAGCTTAACAGGTTCGTATCGTGTTCGTGCTCATTATTATCGTGCGTGTTCGTGTCGTGTTATCGTGTCATATTCAAGATTTTTACTCCCAAGTGAAAAGCTGGCAATTTTATTAAGATTAATTTTTATCGTGTCGGGTCGTTTTCGTGTCGTGTCATTATCGTATTTGAGCTTAACGGGTTCGTCTCGTGTTCGTGTTTGAGCTTAACAGGTTCGTGTCGTGTTCGTGCTCGCTTTTATCGTGCGTGTTCGTGTCGTGTTATCGTGTCGTGTCAGAAATTGCCAGCCCTAGCCTTATCCCAAACATTAACCCTACACATGACCACTTGTAGCCACTTTGAGCCTGAAAAGTTTTTCTTTGATTTAAGTAATGTTCTAGTGAGCCAGTTGTGGATTGAATTGAAAAAAAAAAAAGAAGGGGTAGTTTAATACTGAGCTGTGAGTTGTTGAAAATATGATTGCTCATGGATTTGAGCTAACTTGAAAAAAAAAGAGAGAAAAAGATGAAGAAAAGTGTTGAAAAAATCATGTTGGTAAACTTGTTTGCAAGATGAACTTTTAGAAGAAAAAAAAATAATACAAGTATAGAAAAGAGGAGTTGAGAAAGTGATGTGATGTGGGTTGACAGTTGGGAAGTTGCGAAAATTATAAGTGTGCTAGTCACTCAGCCTAAAACGACCTACCTTCTAGGAAAGCCTCATTACAACCAAATAAAAGACCTTCTTAATTCACCGAGTTATTTTACTTTCTAAGCAGTGGAGAGATGAGGAATTTGCCAAACTTATGGTTAAGAAAACTGTATTACTTTGAATTGAGTGAAACACATGTCCTGAACACTTAAGTGATGAGTGATTGATAAAATTCTGTCTATCTGTGAGGTTCTTCCCGAAACGGTTGATGGTTTGGATTGGATTTTGATTGCATTGTCTTTTGGATGAGGGTGTGCTTAGATTGTGATGAATCTTGTGAGACCTTGCACATCTTTGTTTGCATAATTTGAGTTTCTTTTGGTGTTTTGATCGAGGACGATCAATAGTTCAAGTTTGGGGGAGTTGATAAGTGCGCTATTTCGTTCACTTATCTATGGATTTTTATGTTGTTTTGATAGAAATATAGTGTGTTTACTTTAAATTGCGAGCATGGCATGAGTTTTATGTCTAAATTGTTTGTTATGCTGAAAAATACAGGTTTTTGGAGTGAAAATTGACCAAGTCTGAAAAAGAATCGTTTGGATGTGTGCTCTGTTTCGATCGACAGAAATTGTGTCGATCGAAACAGAGGAATGTTGTAGTCGCAGAGTTCGTTGAAATATTAAGCTGATCGACAGAAGAGGAAGTCCTGTCGATCAACAGAAATTGTGTCGATCGACAGGGATGTCTGAGGCAACCAGTCGACAGAGCTTTCAAGAGTCCGATTTCGAGAGCCCATTTCGATCGACATAATTTGTGTCGATCAAAATTCGGGTCAAGCTGGCGGAATTTAATGCTTTTCAGTTATTTTCATGTTGGGACAATTAAACCTAGTATATATTGTTTTGTTTAGGCGAGTTTTCAGAATTATGCCACTTTTGAGACTTTAACCCTAGAGCTTGCTCTTTAATTGCTTCGAATTGTGGTGAGGATTGTACTCGAACCTTTGAAGATTGGATGCAATTACAAGGCTTGTTTTCTCTATGAAGTTGTGTTACAGGTTTTATCTTTCCATATTTCTGTTTAACATGAATATGTGTAGGTAAACCCTTATTCAGATTCTAGGGTTTATGTGATTGTCTCGGATGCATGTTTAGGTGACTAAATCGATCAATATTTTTAATTGGTTTATCAATTCTTGTGTTTTTTCTTAATCTGATTAAATTGGCCATTTGATTAGGTTTTCATAATTAATTAATTTGAGACTGAAAAGTGAAAATTGATTAAAGGATTTAAGAATTGATAATATGGATTTTAATTATGTCTGAAAAGAGGAATTTAATCCATAGGAATAAATCTGATGTTTTTAAGGAGTTGTTAATTTTCCTAGAGACCGAAAGGATATAGGAAATTGATGATCTACTTTATGAATTGCCAAACCCTGGAATTTGTAATATTTTCCTGATGTTTCACCAAATCTTTATTTTAAATTGATCGATGAAATTTCCTTGCTATCCTTGACATGAACTTGCCCTGGAATCTGATCTTTTCTCTAGTGTTTTAAAACCCGATTTTAATTCCCTGCTTTAATTTTATTTTCTTGCAAAATTAGTTTTAAATTTCAAAACCCTTTCAAATTTCTATTTATTTAGACAACAAACCGAAAACAAATGGTTCAGTACATGAGGTGTTCGCTTTTACAATCTCTGTGGGATCGATAATTTTAACTTGTCACTATTCTATAAAAATCATTAAAAAAATTAGTGATCACACATTCATATATTTTATATTTTTGGCACAATGAAGTGGACACCTTTTATTGTATATATTGTGAAAGTAGAAAATCAAGATTAGAATGCGGTGAAAATAATTCAAAAATTTAAATTAATCCATTGCAATAAGACAGGACAACATACACCTTATGAGTTAACATGATTTATTCATAGATTTCAACACATGCAGTTGATGATTGGTGAAGTTCAGTCTATGCAGAAGGCGAAGAGAAAGGATCCTGCAGTCAAGGGAGGCGGGAACCTACGATAGCCATGGCCTACAAATGCGCAGCCTCTGCTCACAGCAAAGCCACCATACACCGACGCTCCCGTCTCATACGACCATAATATTTCACCAGATGCAGCATCTAAAGCATAAACGGGGCCCGTTTCATACGTTGAGCCTCCAAAGAGCACCCCGTTAGCAATGGTAACGGGGTTGTTGGTCGCATTGTAGGGGTCTGCAGTCGACCACAGGACTTTCCCAGTTCCAGCATCCATAGCTACCCAGCCCCCTCCTGTCGTCACATTCTTGGTCGGGGAAAGTGTGAAGTTCTGCCTATTACTGTTGGCTATGTTGGTGTAGACCCTCCTCGTGTCGGTCGCTGCCCCCCAAGTGCCGCCTCCAGCCTGTCCTCCCGGACCAGCTTCCTACGGTATTAAAAAATAAAAAAATCAATTCATTTTCATTTTATATAGTTTGAGAGTTGCGAGGGTTTCTTACAGTTGACCAAACTAAGTCACCGGTGCTTCTGTCGAGAGCCCAAGCAAATCCACTTTTCTGGACAGCAACCACGATGTCTCTTCTTCTTCCATTAGCTGTTATGGTCAGCATCATAGGGGCTTCACCAAAATCTGCATCTGGGCTCGGACCCGGAGGGCAGTTCGGGGTGGAGGGATCAATGCACGCTATGAACCACACATCGTAGCCTCCCAGCTGTCTGTACCATCTGATCACGCCAGAGCTCAAATCCAGGGCTAACATGGAGTCGAAATGGATATCAGGCCCTAAGCATTCCTCTGGCTGAATTGGAACCGTTTGATTATCCTGTTTTTCTTGGCAGTCTTCCACACTCTGAGGCACAGAGTATAGATTCCCAGTGGCGATGTACACGTGGCTCCTTCCTACATCAATGGAGGGACTGCTCCCCCACACTGCAGCTCCGGCATAGCCATCCGGGAGCATGTAAATCTGCCATAGGATGGCTCCGATTCGAGTATCTAGCTTTGCAAAGCTCCCCTGGAATGTGCAGCAGTTGTCTTGAGTGCTGGAAGCTTCCTCGAATGATGATACGCCCACGAGAAAGCTCTGCGAAATCATGCAATAAAATAATGCACATGCGAGATTTGATTGATTGATCGATTGGTTAGCATTTTACCTGGCGTGGTATGTGCCGGACATGGTTATGATGGCGGCGGGGTGTTTGTCTAGCTGTGTTTTCCAAAGTAGTTCGCCGGTGGAGCGTTTGAGTGCAACAACATATGCTGGTCCAAAGATTCCTACTATCAATTTGTCGTCTGCAATAGTCGGAGTTGCTCTCGCAATAAGCACCGTGTTGTTGGTGGCACTAGGCACCGTGATGTTGCCGTTGTTATTTGTGGAGTTGAGGCCGGTGAGCTGTTGGAGGCTCTTTTTCCAAACTAGGGAGCCGTCAGCTGATCTCACCGCATAGATGTATCCGTTCCAGCTCGGAAAGTATACAATCCCGTCGTAGATAGCCGGCGTTGCGGTGACATCATTCCCGGCATTGAACTTCCACTTGAGGCGGAGGCGTGACGCCGTTGCAGGGCTAATCTTGTTTTCTCCCTTAGCATGTCTGTTGTTGTAGATGTCACCGCCATGGTTTAGCCAGTTTTGTGTTGTCTCTTGGCCCTGCAAGTGGAAAATTGCTGATGCAAATTAGTTAATGAGCTTTCTAGAGTTGTTATACCAGAGAGAGAGAGAGAGAACTGACTAGGGGTGAGAGGGATAGAGCATACTGTATGAAAAGAAATATTGAAATGAGGAGAGTTTTGCTATTGCGAATTTGATTTTGCTCCATGGAATTGAGAATTTGTGAAGAGAGGATTATAATTTATAAGGTGGAATATATAGAGACATTTAAATGTGTATGCCATGATCAAATTTTAACTTATTAATTAGGGAGAGTAATTAAGACTTAATAAACAAAATATTTGAAATAGATTGCTTAATTAACCACGCTGAGACACGATGTCTATATTTTAGTTATGTAAGTGTTTTGAAAATTTTATTCCTGTTGCTTGATGAAAGATTCTTCTATTGTATTTCTCCAATGTTTTCTTTTGCAAATTTATACAAGCTACCATAAAAGATGGCGAGTCTTAATTATTTTGCATTTGAATTCAAATAATATAATATACAATGAGCTGGGATTCATAGAAATATGGAGAATTCCGACTTTGATGAAGCGTGAAAGAAATCTCCAAGGAAGCATTCAAACAAGATAGAATTAATTTAAAATAGGAATTTTATATGTTAGTGTTGTTTTAATGTGAAAGTCAGAGATCAGATCAGAGCTTATGTTTATCTGTCATGATTTATTTATTCATGATTGTATAGATTAGTTTATGCACAAGGCGTCATGGATTAAGAATTGTATGATCTTTTAGATTTTGAATTGACAATTAATCTTTGAGGTCCTGAATCGATAATTAAACTATCTTTCAGGTTCTGAAACAATAAAACTCTTTTCTTTTTTTTTTTTAAATAAAGAGTGTTAGGTTCTGAAACAATAAAACTCTTTCTTTTTTTTTTTAATAAAGAGTGTTGCTACCTTGCATTCTTGGATCTCTCTTTACATTTTCTTGGAATTATTGCATGTATTTATGTATGTAACTCATGTGACTGTGAGAGCATATGGTATATACTTAGGGATGTCAATCGGGCCAACCCGTCGGGTTTCGGGCCAGTCCTATCGGGCTGCAGGCTAATTGGTCCGAGTCAAATCGGGCTGAAATTTTTTCGGGCTAAAAAATCTTGAACCTAACCCTAACCCATCGGTTTTTGGGCTGGCCCGTCGGGCCAATGAATTTATTAATTATTTTTTATTTTCAATATATTTTCACTCTTTTAATATTTTAAATATTGAAAAATAAACAAAATAATGATTATCTCTTATAAAAATGGAAAACACAACACAAATTTTTATATAATGATAAATTTAAACATTAAAAATGTATTTTTTTTTTATTTTAGCAATATTTAATATGTTTTAACATCATAAATAAATAAAATTAACTATATATTGAATACTTATTGAATAAAATACAATTATATAGCTTAAAATTTAATTATGATATATAATCTTAAATATTAGAAGTAGATTTTAGCACTATAATTATAAAAAATTTATTAATTAAAATAATAATCGGGTTAATCGGGCCAACCCGTCGGGTTTCAGGCTCAACCCTATCGGGTCTCGGGTTATTCGGTCCCGGGCTAATCGGGCTAAATTTTTTTCGGGCCAAAATATCTCGACCCTAATCCGCATTTTGGCTCGGGTTAATCTGGCCAACCCGCGGGTTTTGGGCTAAATTGACATCCCTATATATACTATCACAATGAAGTAGGTAGACACCTTTAATTCTTCAAATAAAAGGCATTATAAGATCACAGCATAGCATAAAGCTTAATTGTGTTTATTTGTAACCTAATCACATGATTTGTTCATAGATGTGTTGTAACCTAGTCTATGCAGAAGGCGAAGAGAAAGGATCCTGCAGTGAGGGGCGGGAAGACACGATAGCCATGGCCTACAAATGCGCAGCCTCTGCTCACAGCAAAGCCACCATACACCGACGCTCCGGTCTCGTACGACCATAATATTTCACCGGATGTAGCATCTATAGCAAAAACGGGGCCCGTTTTATACGTCGAGCCTCCAAAGAGCACCCCGTTGGCAATGGTAACGGGGTTGTTGGTGGCGTTGTAGGGGTCTGCAGTCGACCAAAGCACTTTCCCCGTTCCGGCAACCATGGCAACCCAGCCCCCTCCTGTCGTCACATTCTTGGTCGGGAAAAGTGTGAAGTTCTTCCTATTACCGTTGGCTATGTTGGTGTAGACTCTCTCCCTGTCCGTCGCTGCCCCCCAAGTGCCGCCGCCATTAATTCCTCCGGGGCCAGCTTCCTATGATAATATTTTCTATTTAAATACTGATATCTATAATATATTACCTCTATCCCGTACAAATTGTCCCCCTTCTTCTCGGTACATAAATTAAGGACTGTTAGTAAAAGTACAAATAAATCAAACTGTTTGTGATCTAATTGGATTTTGATTCAATAAAAAACTCATTTATCAAATGAACAAAATTTGAGCATCATATTATACGACTCGTGAGCAGACTCGATAGCTAAAATTAGTAAGAAATATAAAATTATTAGTTTTATAAAAATTAATATCAAAATAATTTAAGAGTAACAATAATGATAATTTTTTATAGTAATGAAAAAGTTTAAAAAATTGAATATGAATACGATATTAATTTTGGAATAAATAATTATTTCTTTCAAAATAATAATAAATATTTTTAGTATATTTTAAATTTAGAAAATTAGTTTAGATTCGACTAAAGCTCGATAAAGTTCGTAAACATCAAAGTATTCGATAGAAAAAGTTCGATGCTCGACTTAATACTAAACAGTCCAATTTGAGGACGACACTATTCGATTTAACTCGATTCGATTACACCCCTAGCTATTAGTGTAAAATGAATTGAGTAAAATTAATATTTTATTCTTGAACGTAAAAAAATTATCATTTTTATAAAGGGACTAATGAAACAGTATATAAAATAAAAGTGGAACAATTCGAACAGGACAGAAGAAGTATATAGTTTCGGAGTTGCAAATGTTACTTACAGTAGACCAAACTAAGTCGCCGGAGCTTCTGTCGAGAGCCCAAGCAAAACCACTTTTCTGGACAGCAACCACCGTGTCTCTTCTTCTTCCATCAGCTGTTATGCTCAGCATCATAGGGGCTTCCCCGAAATCCGCATCCGGGTTCGGACCCGGAGGGCAGTTGGGGGTGGAGGTATCATTACAAGCAAAGAACCACACATCATACCCTCCCAGCTGTCTGTACCATCTGATCACGCCGGAGCTCAAATCCAGGGCTAAAATGGAGTTGAAATGGATATCAGGCCCTACGCATTCCTCTGGATGGCTTGGAACCGTCTGATTATCTTGTCTCCTTTGACAATCTTCCACATCCTGAGGCGTAGAGTATAGATTCCCAGTGGCGATGTACACGTGGTTCCTCCCTGCATCAATGGAAGGGCTGCTGCCCCACAACGCTGCTCCGGCGTAGCCGCCGGTGGTCCCGTGGTTATCCGGGATCATGTAAGTCCGCCATAGGATGGCTCCGGTTCGAGTATCTAGCTTGACGAAGCTCCCCCGGAATGTGCAGCACTTCTCAATGTTGTAATTTTCCTCGATTGATGATACGCCGGCGTAGAAAGCTCTGTGAGATGGGTTTTTGTTAGTTAGGCTAGCCACTACCACGATCGATTGAATCGGTCGTGATGAGGTTAGGGGTGTGCACGGTCCGGTTTGGCCGGTTTAAGGGGGAAAGTACGGACCAAACCAATAAGTACGGTTTGAAATTTTCATAAACCAAACTAGCCAAATAATTATTTCAAACCAAACCCGACCAAACCATATTAAAACGGTTTGGTTCAGCTGGTTTAAACGGTTGGAAGATTATTCATAATAATATTAAAAAAAATGAAACTTGTATATCAATTTTATTATTAGAAATTAATGAAAGAATGATACACAAAATAAAACTAATATAAATATGTCTCGTTTGTCATTAATTATAAATATGAGATAAGTAATAAATAAATAATATTATGGTTGCAAGAAACAATTAAATATAAGTTGATTTATAGGGTTACAATTCGAAAGAATATATGGCATCGAACATATATATCAATATAATTGATATTTTAGCTTTCTATCAAATAATATTTTTTTTATCATTATTATATTTAAAATTATATTATTTATACGGCCGGTCCGGCCAAAATGGTCGGTTTCATCCTTCAAACCGTCGGCCAAACCAAATCATCCGGTTTAAGATTTTTCAAACCAACCTGGCCAATCATTTTTTTCAAACCAGCCAAATTAATTTGCTTTGGTCGGTTCGACCAAACCGTGCACACCCCTAGATGAGGTGGAGCTTATGCGGACATACAAAGAAAATTTTATCCAACAACGGACTCATGTGTAAATGTAAAAGATAAGTGACCCAAAAGTGTCAGTTTTTGGTTGGATATTTATATATTATATAGTTTGATTAAAATATAAATAACATTTAAATTGAAAAGGAGATATAAAAATTATTTCAAAATTCATCATTTTTCATATTTTATAAATAGAGCATAATATTGATATATTTTCAAACACAAATCAAATATCTTCTTTCGACCATGTATTATTGTATTTGTAATTTGATTTATTTCAATAATTTGCACTTCTTCTGAAGTAGTAATCATATTTTTAATATTTTTTAATTGTATTTATAAATTTAAATCATATATTTATATATTTTGTAAATTTAATAAAATTATTATAAATAATATATATTATGAAAATAAAATAGAATGTAGGTTGTGTGAAAGTCAGTGAGTAAAATTTAAATTAAGTTGCTAGGTTGTAACTTGTATATGTAGAGGAGAGATAAATTTAAAAGTTGATTTGTGTTGGGTTGTTAGGTTATTGTAGTGGATAGCCTTATCATCAAAGGTTACTGATGAAATAAAACACGAGATTTCAATTGAATGATTGATTACCCGTCGTAGTATGTGCCGGACATGGTTATAATGGCAGCTGGATGTTTGTCTACCTGCGTTTTCCAAACTAGTTCGCCGGTGGAGAATTTTAGTGCTACAACATAGGCCGGACCAAAGATCCCGACAATCAATTTGTCGCCTGCAATGGTCGGAGTTGCTCTGGCGATAGGCTCCGTGGCATTTCTGGTGGAGTTGAGGCCGGTGAGCTGTTGGAGGCTCTTTTTCCAAACTACAGAGCCATCACCTGATCTCACAGCATAGATGTATCCATTCCAACTCGGAAAGTATAAAATCCCGTCGTAGATAGCAGGCGTTGCAGATACATCGTGCCCGACGTTGAACTTCCACTTGAGACGGAGGCGTGACGCCGTTGCAGGGCTAATCTTGTTTTCTCCCTGCGCGTGTCTGTTGTTGTAGATGTCACCGCCATGGTTTAGCCAGTTCTGTGTTTCTTGGCCCTGCAAGAGGAAAAATGCGGATGTAAATGAGCATGATAGAGAGAGAGGCCTTTTTTTTCAAATATATATATATATTTGTATTCAAATATAAATCTTTAGGTATGAATTTTGAACTTTTTCTTTATAATGTATGTGATACTTCATTACATTATGTATGATAATTTATTATAGTACTTCATTATAGTAAATTATTATAGAAAAGTACTATAATTAAGTATCTTACACGTTGTAATGAAGTATCATCCACACTGTAATGAAATTTATAATTTATTTATGTGGATGAGTTCGTATTTGAACGCATCCTTATGTATACGTAGAGAGAGAGGGCGAGAGAGGACTTACTAGTGAGAGGGATATAGCCCAAAAAAATATTGAAACGAGGAGAGTTTTGCAAATGTGAATTTGATTTTGCTCCATCGAATTGAGTTTTTGTGAAGCAGAAATAGAGAGGATTACATATATTTATATACGAATGTGTATGCTGTGACTTTGTCAATACCAAATTTGAATTAATTAATTAGGGGGAGCGGCTGCTGCCCTTTAGTCTCGTGGAATTTAACACTATATTGGAATTCATTAATCGAGTCAAGTTGAGTATTGCATTGTTCAAATTTAACTTATTTATATAAGTCAAGTTTAATTTTTTTATTAGATATTATCGAGTCTTAGTTATGCCTAAATTAACTTTATAAATTTAGATTATAATTAAAATATAATATCATATTCATTATTCATACTCCAATTAAAATTTTCTTATAAGTATTGTCGATTCAAGACCCCAAAGATAGTTAAATTATCGATTCAGGACCCGAAAAATGATTTGTCAATCCACGACCCGAAAGATCAAATAATTCTCAATCCAAGACCTGATATTGAGGTCCTGGAATGAGAATAGTATGATCTTTTTCTGGTCGTGGATTGAGAATTTTTTTGATCTTTCAGGTCCTGAATTGATAATTAATCTTTCGAGTCCTGAATCGATAATTCAACTATCTTTCGAGTCCTTAATCGATAAAATTCCAAAAATTTATCATTCTTACTCCTATAAAATTATAAAAAATACTAATTTTATATTTATATTAATTTTAACTAAAGAATTACTCAGGAATCAATTACTATAAAACTCAAATTTGATTCGTTTAATAAATAAATTAATCTAAACTAATTTTTATTAATTCGAGATTCGAATAATTCACCGATAGCATTGTTCCATTACAACCCTATTTCCAAATAATTAAGACTTTATTTATTTATTATTATTATTATTTGAAACAGATAGCTAACTAACCAAGGCGACACTCGAGGTAGGGAACTCTTTATTTTAGTGACATGGTGGGAATTTTTTTATTCCAGTTGCCCATTGGCGGATCTACACCAGCCCCTAGTTGGAATTTTTTTTTCATTTTTATAGTATCGTGATCCGGAATTTTTTGGATTAGCCCCCTTCGTGAAGAAGAAAAATGGATGAAAATAAGAAAAAAAAAAATTGATACGAAGGGTTGAAGTCTAGTGAAAACAAAAAAAAAATTCAGCCGGATTTTCTGGATCCGCCACTGCAGTTGCCTCTAGGTAATAGTAAATGACGATTGGAACACGCGTGTTATAAATTATAATTACAACGAATATGACTAGCTATATAGAATTATATATATTATGCTGATCTTGGAAAAAAAATTATTTTAATCTTAGAGAAATAACTATATGTATTAAGTAAAATCGGTTGTATTATTATACGATTGATGCGTTAAAAAATTTTGATGAAGGGGAACTATAATTTGATCACAAATATAATACTAATTTATTAAATTAAAGTAATTAATTTATGTAATTCCGTTGGTACCTTCTTTGATTTTTTTTTTAATTCTTTTTTTTATCATGATTGATGAAGGGTGAAAGAAATCACAAAGGAAGCATTCAAACAATGTAGCAAATAGGAATTTTAATATATTAGTTTTGTATAATTTGAAAGTCGGATATTAGAGGAAGCATCGATCTCTTGGAAAATATTGGACAACATAAAACTTTAGCTTGTGTTTATTTGTCACAAACAATTCATTGTATTTATTTATTTATTCATCGTTGTAAAAATCAGTTTACGCAGAAGGCGAAGACGAAGGATCCCGCAGTGAAGGAGGGGATCCTACGGTAGCCATGGCCTACAAATGCGCATCCCTTGCTCACAGCAAAGCCGCCAAACACCGACGCTCCGGTCTCGTACGACCATAATATTTCACCGGATGTAGCATCTATAGCATAAACGGGGCCCGTTTTATACGTCGAGCCTCCAAAGAGCACTCCGTTGGCGATGGTAACGGGGTTGTTGGTCGCATTGTGAGGAACTGCGGTCGACCACAAGACTTTTCCCGTTCCGGCATCCATCGCCACCCAGCCGCCTCCGGTTGTGACATTCTTGGTCGGGGAAAGTGTGAAGTTCTGCTTATTACTGTTGGCTATGTTGGTGTAGACCCTCCTCGTGTCGGTCGCCGCCCCCCAAATTCCGCCTCCACCGGTCCCTCCTTGACCAGCTTCCTGCAATAGTATATCATAATAGAGCATTATTGTAAAAATTTCCGCCTCGAATATTCTTAAATCACTATGTCTAGCTAGTTTGGCGAGTAATTAGCACTTAGGTACCATTTAGGCAGTCTAATCCGCCTAGCACCGATCTAAGTGGTTGACTAAGTGAACTACACACCGCATAATCGATATAGGGGCCTATTTTTTACATTTTTAAAAAAAATAATTAAAATTTATATAATTTTAATTTTTTATTAATAAATATATATTATATAAACATTAAATATAAAAGATTAGTCAACTGATTAACTACCGCCTAAAAATGTCTGAGCCCTACGCCTTAAACAACTTAAGCACTAGGTCCCACATTTGACTAACGCCTAGTGATCTTTATAACCATAGAATAAAGAGAAGGTAAAACATTCAAAAGGATTAAAATGGCGAGGCATATGATGTGAAATCTGATAGATTCCGAGTTAGAAAAGATAAATATTACTTACAGTAGACCAGACTAAGTTGCCGGAGCTTCTCTCGAGAGCCCAAGCAAATCCACTTTTCTGAACAGCAACAACGATGTCGACTTTTCTTCTTCCATTAGCTGCTATGCTCAGCATCATCGGAGCTTCCCCGAAATCAGCATCCGGGTTCGGACCCGGAGGGCAGTTGGGGGTTGAGGGATCGTTGCAAGCTAAGAACCACACATCGTATCCTCCCAGCTGTCTGTACCATCTGATCACGCCAGAGCTCAAATCCAGTGCTAAAATGGAGTCGAAATGGATCTCATTCCCTATGCATTCCTCTGGATGAATTGGAACCGTCTGATTATCCTGTTTTTCTTGACAGTCTTCCACACTCCGAGGCACAGAGTATAGATTCCCAGTGGCGATGTAAACATGGTTCCTCCCTGCATCAATGGAGGGACTGCTCCCCCACAATGCAGCTCCGGCATAGCCACCGGTGGTCCCGTGGTTATCCGGGAGCATGTAAGTCTGCCATAGGATGGCCCCGGTTCGAGTATCTAGCTTGACAAAGCTCCCACGGAATGTGCAGCAGTTCTCAATGCTGTAAACTTCCTCGAGCGATGATACGCCCACGTAGTAAGCTCTGTCATCAAAGCTTATAGGTGAAATGAAACACAAAGTTTGATTGATTCAGTGGCTAATCCAGAAAATTTTCCCGATGGGCTGAATTTTTTTTTTCGTCTTCACCTTAACTTCAATTATTTTATATTATCTTTTTCCTTATTTTCATCCATTTTTTTTCTTTTATACGAGTAGGGCTATACCATAAAAAACTGGATCATGATACTTAAAAAAAAAAAAAAAAAATCGGGCTAGGGGGTTGGAGCCCCCTAGCAACTACATAGATCCGCCCCTGGATTGATTGATTGTTTGATTTGATTACCTGTTGTAGTAAGTACCGGACATGGTTATGAGGGCAGCCGGATGTCTGTCCAGCTGTGTTTTCCAAACTAGTTCGCCGGTGGCGCGTTTGAGTGCGACAACGTAAGCCGGTCCGTAGATTCCGACGATCAGGTTGCCGTCTGCGATGGTCGGAGTTGCTCTGGCGATAGGCTCGGTGGCGTTGCTGGTGATCAAGGTGGAGTTGAGGCCGGTGAGCTGCTGGAGGCTCTTTTTCCAGACTAGGGAGCCGTCAGCTGATCTCACAGCGTAGATGTATCCGTTCCAGCTCGGGAAGTATACAACTCCGTCGTAGATAGCCGGCGTTGCAGAGACATCGTTCCCGGCGTCGAACTTCCACTTGAGATGGAGGCGGGAGGCGGTTGCAGGGCTGATCTTGTTTTCTCCTACAGCGTATCTGTTGTTGTAGATGTCACCGCCATGGTTTAGCCAGTTCTGTGTTTGGCCCTGCAAGAAGAGTAAGTGTTAGATATATATATATATATATATAGAGAGAGAGAGAGAGAGGGCTTACTGGTGAGAGGGAGAGAGCATATTGTATGAAACAAAATATTGAAATGAGGAGAGTCTTGTTGCCATAGTGGATTTGATTTTGTTCCATGGAATTGAGAAATAGAGATGGAGAGAGAGGATTATAGAGAGTTGAATATATATATATATATATGAATGAATGGGGTGTGAGTTTGCATGAGCAAATTTAAGTGTGTAATAATTTGGGAGAGTGGACGCAGCCTTTCGTGTAGTAGAATTTAGGCCATTATTGGAAAGATAATAGCTGCGGAATTCCTATGCCGTTGCTTGTAGTTGGGGTAAACAAGATCAAACCGAAACCGCTAAATCGAACCTCATTGGTGTTTTGGTCAATTCGGTTCGGTTTTGTAATTGATTCAGTTTGACAGTTTGGACGATTCAATTCAATTTTCAGATATAACCAACCTGTTACTCAACTCTATTTGTAGTTTGTAGGTAATTGTGAATTTGAGATGGAGAGAGAGGATTATATTTAGTGGTGGCCACGGGCCGGTTCCGGTTCGGAAATACCGGTTCCACAGTTCCGGAAAAATGGAACCGGAACCGGCCCGTGGGTAGAAGGTTACGGTTCCGGTTCAATACGGTTCCGGTTCGGAACCGGCGGTTCGAAAAATATATATTTTATATTTTTTTATTTTTTCAGGGACACGTGGCGCTCTCTGATTCGTCGATTTTTGAATTTTCAAAAATATTTTCAACGGTTCGGAACCGGAACCGCCGGTTCCGGTTCGGGCTATTTCTTGAACCTGAACTGGCCCGTCCAAAAACGGTTACGGTTCCGGTTCCGAACCGTTTTGGACGGTTCCGGTTCGAAACCGTGAACCGCCGGGCCGGTTCAGGGCCGGTTCCGGCGGTTCCGGTTCCAAATGGCCACCACTAATTATATTAATATGAATGTATTGGTATGATCAAATTTAAGTTTTTTTTTTAAAGTCAACGCAGCCCTTTCGTGTAATTGGAATTTAGTCCATTATTAGAATTATTTATCATTTCAAGTAGATAAGACGAAATAAAATAAAATAAAAACAATTTGAAAAAGAATAGCTGAAATGAAATTCTTATGCCGTTGCTTGTAGTTGTAGGCAATTTTGAATTATATTTCTACAATAGGATAGGACTATGCTCATCTCTAAACAAAGATTTCGTGTGGGATTTTTTTTTTTCTTTTTATATTTTTATGTTTATTTTTAAGTGAACTTGGCTGCATTAATATATTTGGAATGAGTTGAAATATTGAATGAAGGAAAGAATTTTCTGGTTGAAAATATGTTAGTCATTCATTTATTTGTTGTAGTATTAACTTTTTAGTAGCATTTTTATAATAAAAATAAAATTATTATGTCGCCTTCTAAAGTAAATGATAGATTTTGTAATATGAGTTTTGCTGAAAAATAGAATTTAAAAAAAAAAAAAAAAAAAAGAAGTAAACATTGTAGCATACAAATGGCATCATGAACTTGAGTCTTCCAAAAAATAAAGTTGTGATTATTTTTCTAAGTCTTTCATAGAAATGGATGATTGCTTTTGAAATATTCGAAGAATGTGAATGTGCGATTTATTTTATCATAAAAGTAAGATAGGTCCCATGCCTTCTCCTATTGCCCATGTGCTCTATCATAAATTCACAATACATCCAAAAACTTCATTTTTTTCTTCTATTTATTTTTTCCCCCAGTTGTAGTTCATCTAATTCATTATTTTAATCGAGTTCTCTATTAAATATAATGACTTTTTCAACATTGAAAAAAAATCATATTCTTTTAGTAATTACATCATTAATTAGTAGTATAATTTAAGATACTATATACTCCCAACAGAAAAGTGTTTATGTGTTCACGATTGATGTGGTAATACATTAGAGGTGAAGATAATAATTGCAGTTGATCCCACCACCAATACAATACTACCTCATCGACACTTTGGTATATTAATATGTGTCCACGGTGGGTAGATGAGCAAAAGTGATCTCAATGGCATAGAATCTCTGAATATAGTGTGACTGATTTGGTTAGAATGAACTTTTTGTAAAATTTAGTTCGGTAGACATCGGCAGATCTACATGTAGCAAAGCCCCTAACTCGAAAATTTTCTGATTTAACAATTTTGTGATGTAAGAAAAATGAGCTAAAATAAGGAATAAAAATAGGTTATAGGAGCTGAAAATATAGATATATCATATAAAATCTAAATGAGCTCCTTACAATGGATTTCTAGACCCACCACTATATGTAAAAACATATAAAACTGAAATTCTCACACCTTGACATATTAACACGTGTTCACGATAAGTAGGTGAGCCAAACTAATATCAATGGCATAGAATCTCTGAATATAGTGTGACTAATTTAGCAAGAATGAACGTTTTGTAAAATTTAGTTCCGTAGACACCGGCAGAACTACACGTAGCAAAGCCCCCTAACTCGAAAATTTTCTGATTTTAATAATTTAGTGATGTAAGAAAAATGTGCTAAAAATTAGGAAAAACATAAGTTATAGGAGCTGAAAATATAGATAGAGGATATAAAATCTAAATGAGCTCCCTTACGATGAATTTCTAGATCCGCAACGTAAAGACATATAAAAATGAAATTCTCATACTTTAATAACAGAAGCGATTATAACACATGCAGGCACGTTGTGTAATAAAAACTCAAATTAATTAATTATCCAAATGAGAATCTAACTGTAATTAGAGCTGCATCACTGCTATTGTGTGGACTGGATGAAACACAGAAACCATAAAAGTCTAATCCAACGGCCATTTCTTGATTATTACAGAAAAAGGAAACTGCAGGGGCGGCTTAGTGGACTTGACTCTGTCTTGATCCCAACTCATATTCAAAATTTGTCGGGATATCCGAGGATTATTAGGAACTTGGCAAATGCTTCTGAGTTCTAATAAAGAAGCCTTAAAACTGCCCAATAGCAAATCTCTAGGTAGCTCTAGCAAGATGTGCAAGGTTTTAGTCTGCTTCTTTTTCTTTGTTCTTGCATTTGGGGTTTTCGCAAATGCTTCAAGGAATCATGGGCTCGGCATATTTGAGATCAAGAAAGGTGATTTCTCTCTCAAGGTGACGAACTACGGCGCAAGAATTGTGTCTGTTGTTGTTCCCGACAAAAATGGTGAGTCTTTCTGTGATTTCTTATCTCAAACACTTCATTTGTGGATTTGTTTTACTCAAAGATGCAAACTTTTTTCTTCCCTTTTCAGGAAAATTAGCTGATATTGTTCTTGGTTATGACACGGCCGTAGAATATAAGGTATGATAGAATCTTTGCTGTCTTGATGTATGAATTTGTTTCTGCAAATCTTGAATCTGGTTCTGATCTTGAGTTCATTATCTTGTATAATCATTGGGTTTTATCACATTTGGTCTTAGCCCTAAGTCATCAAAGTCTTCGGCTCATTTTCATACAGCTGGGATAATTATTCCATCTCGAAAACGACATCTGAACGAAACTAATTCAATGAATGGATAAGGTCTACTGTAATGTTATTCATTTACTTGTAGATTTTGGTAAAAATGGATTCTTGTTCTTAACCTTGATAGAAGACATTCATTTGGTGAAGGGGCAAAGACTCCCTACTAGCTCATTTCCTAAGTTTATATATCATTTCATAGATCATTTACTGGGCAGCCTAAATCAAGCTAAACAATCTTGTTTCTTTAACTCTGTTTTTATGGTGTTGTGAATCTCCGCCTAAGCGCTAGGCAGTACCTAGCCGAACGGATTATCTTCAAATCCCCGTGTCTAGTCGGTTTGTGAGTAATCAGTATCTAGTCACTGCCTAGGCCGCTTAATCCGCCTACGCACCAATTTAGGTGGCCGACTAAGCAAGCTATGTGTCGTATACTCGATTCAGGTGACCCGTTTTTTTATGTTTTTTAAAAAAAATAATCAAAATTTATATAATTTTAAATATGAAAAATTAGTTTACCGATTAACTTTCGCCTAGAAACCGCCTAGGAGCTAGGCCTCACCCGAGCTTCTGACTAGTGCCTAGCGATTTTTACAACCGAACACTATGACATAACTTTCCGTTGGCTGCAGAACGATACCGGTAGCTTCGGAGCCATAGTTGGAAGGGTTGCCAACCGCATTGCTGGTGCTAAGTTTACAATAAATGGAAAAGTATACAACCTTTATGCTAACGATGGGAACAACACACTCCATGGTAATAATCCTCATTTGATCATTTTTATTCACAAAGTGAAGTTTGGAGCCACCCTTTCTCATGTTTGCTTTCATACCAGGTGGGAAGATTGGATTCAGCAAAGTGGTGTGGAAGGTGAAGAAGCACGTAAAATACGGCCGATCGCCTTGCATCACTCTAACCTATCTCAGCTCTGATGGTGAAGAAGGTATATGCTACTTAAGCTACACTTGAGTCTATGATCATCACTTACATGAAGCCTAACTCTGTAGTAACATGTCTGAACAGGGTTTCCTGGTGCTGTTCTTGCCTCTGTAACATATGCAATAGTGGATTCCTACAAACTGGTTGTAATAATGAAGGCGAAATCTCTGAACAAGGCGACGCCCATAAACCTAGCCCAGCACGCCTACTGGAACCTCGGTGGCCACGACAGTGGCACCATACTCTCCGACGAGCTGCAGATCTTCGCCTCCCAGATCACGCCAGTGGACGAGCACCTCATCCCGACTGGTGAGTTTGCATCGGTGAAGAAGACCCCCTATGACTTCCTTGCGCCACGCGTTATAAAGGGTCCCATCAAGAAGCTCCCGAGTGGTTCGAGGGGGTTTGACATCAACTACGTGGTTGATGGTCGTGAGGGGCTGCAGATGAAGCCGGTTGCTGTGGTTTATAACAAGAAGTCCGGGAGATTGATGAAGCTGTTTGCGAATGCACCCGGCGTGCAGCTGTATACGGGCAACTACGTCGACAATGTGAAGGGGAAGGGTGGATTTGTGTATCAGTCTCATGCAGGGTTGTGTTTGGAGACTCAAGGGTTTCCGGACTCTGTGAATCATCCGGATTTTCCTTCGCAGATTGTGAATCCGGGGCAGGTTTATGATCATCGTATGGTGTTCGTGTTTACCACTAAGAAATGATGGAAAGCTGTGGGTAGGATTGCAGCATTGATCAATTTGTTCCTTTTCTGCAAAGTGGCATCAATAATATCTGATATCTAAACTCTTTTGATTAGGGTTTGTAATTTCTGACACGACACGATAATAATAAACACGAACACGACACAAATTTGTTAAGCTTTAAGCACGTATACAACAAGAACAGGATAACATTTAATACGATAACTACACAAAATGCATTAGTTCTGAGCTCTAAACCTAGGGCTAAAAATTATTGACTGGACAAGATAACACAACACGAACCCGTGAGATGATAATGAGCACGAACACAACACACGAACTCATTAAGCTCAAATACTAACATGATAAGCTACGGCACGATAACGAACTGACATAATAACATTCGACACGAACTTAACCCAACACGCACGAATCGCAAACCCGATATCCCACCCCTCCTTTGACTTGGAAAAAAAAAAAGGCAGCGAGAGAATATTGACTAGGTCTACTGTTAAAATCAAAGCTCTTTCTTAGCTTGGAGGGCTCGTCATGGCCACCGTCTTGCCCGCAGCTTCGCCGCTCCGATTAAAAGTCAAAGGTCCATTCTTTTCATTCTTGCAGTAGTCCCATTTGCTTTTCTTGGAAAAATCCGACGTGGGCTATATAAAAAATCAAATCTTTCGTCAAATTAACAATCACTGTAAACTGTAAATGGTTGTTGGATACCATTCTTAGGCAAATTGGCCCCTTTTGGTGTGAAATCGATGAGCGCAAAGAAGCAGGTTTGGATATGGACGAAGAAGAAAGAAGTGATGACCGCCGCCGTGGAGAGGGGCTGGAACACCCTCATCTTTCACTCCGATTGCCGCGAACTCGCTTCTCAGTGGGCGTGTAAGCACATTTCGTAATAACTTGATTTATTTATGAGTAGGCAGCCATTACAGTTTCTAAATGTTACAATTGAAGGGCAATGGGGGTTTAGGGTTTGTTTTGTTTATGAATCTTGCAGCTATGGCGTTGCTGCACCCTCTCTTCGTTGAAGAAGGAGGGCTCTTTGATGAGAAGAAAGTGAAATTAGCCACTCTTTTTGAGGTTTCTTCACCCGCTCAACTCGAGAATCTCCAGCCATTGAATGATGAAGCAGAAAATATTGTTGTCAATCTCTTGGACTGGCAGGTGCCTAATCCTAATCCAATTTCCACCTCTTTTCATTTTGCAATGCTTGCAACTAGGGGTGAGCAATGTCGGTTCGGTATGAAAAATCGAACCGAACCGTCCAAACTATCAAACCGAACTTTTCCAAAATACAGAACGAATCGAACCGCTAATATTGTACAAACCGAATCGCACCGGATAGGCGGTTTCGGTTTGGTTTGGATTTTGGTTTTAACCGAAATTTCTTGTATATTTTTATAAAACACTTGAATTAAAACATATATTTTAATGCATTAGATATTTTGATTTAGGTTTAATTTAGCGATTAAAAATAAAATAAAAATTTTATAATTTAATTTTATATGTTTTATTGTTTTTATATTTAAATTAAATGTCTATATATATATAAATCGAACCGAACCGAACCGAAAATCCAAATTTCTAAAAAATCCAGACCAAACTAAAACGAATGCACTAAAAAACCAACCCGAAAATCCAATAACTCTAAAAAATTCAGTCCGAACCAAAACGAATGCACTAAAAAACCGAACCGAAACCGACTCAAACCGCAAGTTCGGTTTGGCGATTTCGAATTGGTTTCGCTCACCCCTACTTGCATCCACTAGTGGAGCACGTTTACACTCATGCACGTCTTCCCCAGGTGATCCCTGCTGAGAATATTGTTGCAGCCATTCAAGGAACTCAGAAAACAGTCTTTGCCATCTCAAACACACCATCCCAAGCTCAATTATTCCTCGAGGTGATCGATTTCCTTCTCTTACATGATAAAAAGATGTCTGTTACCCAAATTTCTCGAGGGATATTTCATTCTTGAAGTTTGGTTACACTGTATCTACTGTAGTAGGCCTTGGAGCAAGGCCTTGGAGGCGTGGTTTTGAAAACAGACGACGTCGATGCAGTCTTCGAGCTGAAGGTGATACCTTACTTCCATGAGTGTTTATGTTTCTTTTGCGATGTAGCCAGTCTCGAGTATGTATGTATGTACGTATGTATGTTCAGGAATATCTGGACCGGAGAAGCAATGAAGGAAGTTTACTTGAACTGACAAAAGCCAGAGTGACTAACATTCAAATGATTGGAATGGGTGATCGTGTCTGTGTTGATCTCTGCAGCCTAATGAGACCGGGCGAAGGCCTTCTGGTTGGTTAAACTCTTTCTTACTCCATTTTCTTTATTGCTGATGAATTATGCAGAGGATTAATTATCTGCTTTCCTCCAAGGTTGGATCCTTTGCTAGAGGCCTCTTTCTTGTCCACTCTGAGTGCTTGGAGTCAAACTACATCTCAAGCAGGCCTTTTCGGGTCAATGCGGTAAGTTCTGGTTTACCGGAATCAGTTTGCAGCAAGTGAAGCTATTGATGACTAGGGGTGAATATGAGTCAAGCCGGCTCACGAGCTACTCGTGATCGGCTCACGAGTTCGAGCTACTCGAGTAGTTATCAAACTCCAGCTTAATGATGCTCAATTCGATAGGCTCGCGAGCTCGAGCTTAAATTGAGCCCGAGTTGAGTCGAACTCGAGGTCAAACCTGGCAATACTGGGCTCGTGATCACCCCTAATGATGACTGTGATTGATAAAGCTAATCAATTTGCACAGGGTCCTGTCCATGCCTATGTTGCTGTTCCAGGGGGCAAGACGAGCTACCTTTCGGAGCTGAAATCCGGGAAAGAGGTGGTGGTTGTCGACCAAAACGGGACGCAGCGAACAGCCATTGTTGGCCGTGTGAAGATAGAGACCAGACCATTGATCCTAGTTGAGGCAAAGGTAGATGAAGATACCCACACTTCCTACACCATCATTCTGCAGAATGCTGAAACAGTTGCTTTGGTCCCGTTTCCTGAAGGTAAAATCTTTCTTTTGGGTCCTAAGTCGACAATTCTCCGAGTTATACGGTTTTTCATGATCATATCTGTGGCAGGACTCGAGAAACGAGCCATTCCAGTGACCGCGCTGGAGTTAGGTGACGAGGTTTTGCTGAGACTGCACGGAGGCGCCCGGCACACCGGGATAGAGATAGAAGAATTCATTGTTGAAAAATGAAGCATAATGTTGAATGCTAGATTCATTTCTTGATTCCAACATGCAATTTGATGCATTGTTTCTCTTTCTTGGTTTATGAATAAATGTTTTAACTAGTTGAGTTCAACTAAAAAGAGCCCAGAAATCTATCCATCTCTCTACATGGTACAAAAACAGCATTCCCTTGAGAAATAACCAGTCAATCTTCTTACCAAAAAGAAAGAAAATGGATGATCTTGGAGAAGAATAGACATTGATATCGAGATTCGAGCTACGGTTTGTTAGCCACCGGTGATTGCAGAGGCTGAAAATCCTGACACGGGGAGCCGTAATACCGGTTAGGCATGGAGGGGCTCCTCGTAGGCTGTCCATTTCTCGTCGAGCCTTGCTGCAATCGGCTCCCAGTTCGGTAATTCATGCTCGCACCGCCACGAGCAGCGCTCATCGCCTGGAAATAGGACGAGGAACACGCCATATCCTTGAGGGCCGGCAACGGCTCCAGGGCTTTGACTACTTCACTCATCGCAGGTCTGACCTTCGCATCCCTGCTGAGGCAACGAGCAGCCAGCTGCACGGCCTTTTGAGCGCCTTTCACCGAGAAACGCCCCTCCAGTCGAGGATCTATGAGCCTGTAGAATCGGCGTTTCTCTCCTAGGTACGGTCTTGACCATTCCACCAAGTTATGCTCGCCCTGCGGTCTGCTTTTGTCCATGGATCTTCGCCCCGTCACCAGCTCGAGCAGAACCACTCCGAAACTGTAGACATCGCTCTTTGCAGTGAGATGCCCTGCATATGCCAAGCAAAAGAGAGGGTAGCTGAGAAACAACAATGCAGATATACTCTCATGGAGGGGGAAGAACTTACCGGTCATGACATACTCTGGTGCAGCATAGCCATACGTTCCCATCACACGAGTTGATACGTGCGTCTTATCTCCCTCGGGGCCATCTTTGGCAAGTCCGAAATCAGAAAGCTTTGCATTGTACTCCTAGATCAAAAGAAATGAACATAAGTTGAAGAAAGTCGAGAGATGATAACGATACAGCTCCATGACCTTGTAAGATTCCAGAAAATCATACCACATCAAGCAGGATGTTCGAAGTTTTGAAATCTCGATATATAACCGGTTTTTCTGCCTCTTCATGAAGATAAGCAAGGCCCTTTGCTGCATTCACTGCAATCTTCATTCTTATAGCCCAAGGAAGAGGCATGGATCCTGTAGCCATTAGCAAACTAAGAACCAAATGTATGAACCAAATATATTTGCCGAACGTGTTCGTCTCAGTTACATTTGAACTACTCCCTTCGTCCCGGTTTGACCGGGCACAATAACCAAGGACTATGAGTGTAGAATGAGTAGAGTGGAATTAACATTTTACTGTTGAGTGTGAAAAGTTAATATTTTTAGAAATGTGACTGATGAAGTGGGACAAACAAAAAAACGAAAGCGGGACAATTAAACCGAGATGGAGCGAGTAATTCAGTATAAAATACATACTCTTAAACAAGTGATTTTCCAAGCTGCCCCTTGGCATAAATTCATAGACCAGGAGCCTTTGATCATCCTCTATGCAATAGCCAATTAATTTAACCAAATGTGGATGGACAAGCTGACCAAGATAATTTATCTCAGCCTGCAATAACACAGAACCATAAGTGAATGCGAAGAAGATTTCGAGGTAAAGATTGGAAGAAACGAAACTAAATGGAAAGTAGCTTCATACCAGCCATTCTCTATGGCCTTGAAGTCCATCGTGATTGAGTGTTTTGACAGCCACAGTAAGCCCCGTGCCAGGTTTAACCGGTGTGCTGCCATTCTCGTTGACCCACCCCTTGAAAACACAGCCAAAGCCACCCTCCCCGAGGAGACTATCCGGCCTAAAATTCCTTGTGGCCAGTTTCAGTTCGTTGTAACTGAACTTTCGAAGCTGAGAAGATATTTTCAATTCCTCTTCTATTTTGGGAGTTGATGGAACACTTTCAGCGTTGCTCGTTGTTGATGATGATGCTACCGGAACTACTGGCTGGTCTCTGCTCGTATCGTTTGTAGATTTACTTTCCGCTGGTGCACAAAATTATCATCAATAGACGAGACAAAGAGACTCTTTACTGCAATTATTTTTACACGAAGAGACTCTTCTGCAAAAGTTAAAATTAAATCATAAAAAGCAGAGGATAGCTGAATCAGCCCGGAGAATTGAGGAACATAGTCAGAGCTAGCGCGGATATTTCAACCTTTACCGGCACATGAGAAAGAATCAGAATACAATCTCATGGCTGGTGAATACTTGGATTATTTGGCAACATCAAAATTAGCTTTAATTAATTCAACTGAAAAATCACATCTTCAACACCACATTCATCATGAGAATGTACAGATTCTAGGGAACACAAATATAAATGACATCCCTTTGCTCCTAATGAGAAATAAATAAACGAATTCACGATAAATTCGAAGAGAACAGTGATGTGGCCTATATCCAGATATGGACTAAGGAAATGCAAACTTCCATGATAAGAGCTTAAAAAAGTAAAAAGAAGTTTTATGTTTAGTTAATATAGAGTAATAAAGAAATCAGCTCCATGAAAAGTATCATCTGTTGTAAAATAAAAGTGAATCTGCTAAATTTGTTTCGTAAACCAGAAAAATCCATTTCGCAAATAGGAGACGCAACCATTACATCTGTCGGACACGTGGAGCAATGCAACGCCTTGCAGCAAAAGTTCCATTTAGAAGGTATGCAGCCAACATGTGAGTTAGGCTATTCAAAAGCTAATCCTTACTTTTATTGCATAATATAACTACAAATCGTTAGTTATAAGCCAAACAAATTCATTTCACGACAAACTTCAATAATTGAACTGACACGCAAGATCTTAAACTAAAACTCAAAATACTGGATAGAAAGCCAACAACATAAATGCGGATAGGAGAACGAACCGTTACATTTATCAGCCACGTGGAGCAACGCAATGCCTTAACAGAAAAAAAGTTGCATTTAGTAGGAATGCTACAAATGTGTGAGACAGCGAGGTAGGCTAATCTAAAGAAAGTTATCCTCACACTTATTTCATAATACGCCAACAATTCATATGGCAGAGACACAAAAGATTAGATTCCCCAAAGCACTAATTTCTTTTAGAAAGAAAAATCGAGTAACCATGTGTAACTTGTGTCGAATCTATGCTTCCAAACAAATGTAGCTAAAACAGAGGAACCAAATCCCACAGCATACGTCATAAAATTACCATAACATTGAAATTTTATAAGATTTCAGGTTGAAACCAACATGCATGCTACAACTTCTGAAAAAAAAAATCTTCATCAAGACAAAGTATTCATCAAAAATGCAAATGAGCGAATTCCACACACAAAGTGCCATTCTGCTACCGGAAAATCTATCTAGAGACATCATCAAAACCAAGCAACCAGATCTAACACCAAATTACACATCAAACAGGTAATAAGAAAGACAAAAATGAGCCTAACACCAAAATTCACATGCACATATATTAGCAATTTAGCATTGCCTACCACATTTTCCAATAGAAAATAAAGATTTTTCTACATGATACATTCACATTAATAAATGTGAGAGACCTGCAGCTTAGAATCAATTTCACAAAATAAATGTAAAGATTTAACAAAAACAATGCAGGAAGATGCAGTTTTGAATTTACCATATTGTGAGCTAGAGCCAGACCCACTGACAGAGCTATCAACTTTGGCCCTTGCAGAGAAACAGCCTCCAAAAAACCGCCAGCAACTGGGTGTCACTGCATCCTCTTCATCATCAACATCATCAAGAATTTTTTTTCCAACAATGGACTTCGATTTTCCCTCTGCCATAGAAGCCTTGCCAACAGCTTCAGGACCTAGCCCCATTTTCCTCCAACCCTAGAATTTAAATGAGGAAAACTGCACAATGAGCACTACAACAACCAAAATCCTACTTTTCTCACTTTGCCCTCATCCGAAAGATTCTTTTCTTGAAATTTTGTATTTATTTTTAACGGGCTAAAAAACGGGGCGCTCCCTAATCCAAAGATGCCAAACTAACCACATAAGACAAAGGATAGGAAAAGAAACCAAAGCAACGCATTCAGACTCACTTTAACAAAATTTCGCTTAATAAATTATAAAGATGGCGCCTTTATTGAATAAGATTCAAGAAATCAAAAGGGCAAAAAAAAAAAACCTCGAGCCCAGATTACAAAACCGCGGCGATGGTCCGAAAACGCAATCTTGGGATCACTCGTGAGCAAATGATGGAATCCAGACGACGAGATTGGAACATGCAAAACGATGAATTACAGAGGTAAAGATCAACGCACGAACACCGAAATACCAGTTCTCAAATTTCCTTGCCGACTCGACTGCCGCTCACTCCGACACATCCCTCCAATTCCAAGCACACCACACACACACACATTCAAAGCAGAGAAACATCAGTGTAGAATGCGCCAATTTTCAAGAAATTTTTTTTTTTAATATATAATCTTTTAGAAAAAGAGAGAGACGCTGGGACACGAGTAGTTCTCGAGGCCGAACAAAAGAACAAAGTTAACTTAGTGACTACTGTGTAGTGTAGTGAGAGTGTATGTTGCGAGAAAGGAGGGAGGAGAGAGAAACGTGCGTTTCTGCGTGAAAAGATGTGAGATAATGGACGTGGATTGAGAACTAAAGCTGAAGAGGCTGTGACGTAAAGAAAGAGAAGGCGAGATTTGATTGGTTGATAAGTTGAGCGGTCGGCTCCTCTGCCACGTGCTCTATATCTATTGGGCTGTGAGATACAAAATTTGAGTAGGATGAAAAACTAATTATATTATCTTTTATTTTTCTGGTATTTTCTCTTATTGGACAAGATAAAAACCTTTCTCAATGGCAACTTTTTTTGTGTGTTGTAATATTTTTATTATATAAATATTTCATATATTTATTTTCGTAATCCCACCTTTTCTCAAGTGAATATCTCCGATTTGGAATATCAATTCAAAATAATAATAAATAGTCCCAAATTAAGAAGGGAAAACACTAAATTTTATTTGAAAAATCTTCACTTCTCGAAATTTTATCCAAAATTTTATATATTTGGGAATTTTATGCAAAAGAATTTTATGTTTAGGAATTTTATCCAATTTAACTGACATTAAATTTTTAACGATGAATCATTCGTTAAATCCCACATAATGTCCACATCGCGTCCAACTAACGTCTACATGTTTATTAATGAGTTTGACATTACGCGGAATTTAACGGGTGGTTCATCTTACAAAAATTCCATCAATTAAGTTGAATAAAATTCTCAAACAGAAAATTATTTTGGATAAAATTCATCAACAAATAAGACTCAAGATAAAATTCTCAAACAGATAATTATTTTGGATAAAATTCCTTAATATATACTCCCTCCGTCCCATTTATTTGGTCATGTTTTAACTTGCACGAATGTCAAAACTCATTTATGAATATATTAAATATTTGAACAAATTTTCTGAATTACCCTTATTTAGCAATAACTATTAATAATAACTCAATTAATTATGTTCAATTTATAAGGATAAATTTGTAAACACATGCGAAAAATAATACTAAATTTAGATAATGAACCATATAAATGGAACACCAAAAAAAAACATGAACGAAATAATCGGGACGGAAGGAATAAAACTTTGAATAAAATTCTAGAAATAAAAATATTTAGATAAAATTCCGCGTTTTCCTATTAAAAAAAAGGAATTATTGAATCGAAAAAACAACAAACTCAAAAGAAATGAGATGGGACCTTTTTATGTTTTTATGCTCTTAAATGCAAAACTTCGAGATAAACAATCACTAAATATATATACACCTACCTACACATGTATATGTATGTATACGAGTCATATAAATTACTCCCTCCGTCCCGGCTGAATTGTCCCGGTGACTTTTGGCACAATAACCAAGGAGTGTGAGTGTAAAGTAAGTTGAGTGGAATTAATATTTTATTGTTGAGTGTGAAAAAGTTGCCTTTTTAAGTAATGGGACAATTGAGGTGGGACGGACGAAAAAGGAAAGTGGGACAATTGAGGTGGGACGGAGGGAGTACTATATAACAAAATATGCTTCATAAGAAAATGACATTTCATTTTTCTATTTTAATGTGGGGTTGCATGTAATAATGCAGCTGCCAATAAAATCGCTATTTAGTTATAAAATTAATGGGAAAATAAAATAAAAATATCTCCATTTTTTAAGGATAGCATATGTCATTAATCTAATTACAACACTATTGATCAAATTGCGTGATTAGTAGTATCTTAGTAAATTAGTAATGCCAAAAAATATTTTAAGTTTGTCTAATTATATTTATAAATTTATTTTATTTGCAGATATCACTTAATTAGCCATCCCTCCCAAATTTTCTACTTCAAAAACTACAATAACATAATGGGCTTAATTTTTAAAGAGAAGAAGTGGGCCTCTAACGATTCTGGGCCTATAGCCATTAGTGGCGGCCCATATGATACAAATAATTCAATATCATTTTAGGCTTTTTTTTTTTTGTAAAAATACATATTTAGATCCCAAAAAAAAATCTAGATCAAATATACATTAGTGAAATAAAAATTAAATATTAAGTAGATTGGCGCATAAATTTTAGACTATATGTAATGTAGGTTGTTTTTGAGTGATTTGAATTTAATTGAAGGTTAAAAATTCATTTGAACTCGTATAGTGAAGTTTTTAAGTAAATGAGTCAAACTCGAACTTTATGATATTCGATCCGTGATCTTGAACGAGTAAATATATACTATTTTACAAATAGGATGATTTATTTTTAAGAAAATTAAACATTAATAAATTATAAAAAATCAGTTAAAGTCATGAGCCTTCACTTCAAGTATTCTATCAATAAAATTTGAAGCTCTAAGTTGTTAAAATTTCAGTTAATTAATTTAAGCTAGAAAAGTATTCCAATTTGTTCAATTCGATTAGTCACCCAATTTATGACGAGATTAATTTTGCAAATGCATCGTACTTCAAAATAGAAAAACCAAAAAGAAGTGAGTTTAATTTATACACAATAAACATCCCAAATCATCATTTACTTATAATTATATGCATAATAATTATACATAGTGTTAAGATTCAGAAATGTGCAAGCCCATTCTAGACCCATCAAAGAAGAAAATCCGGAAAAGTTCCAAAATACTGACGATAAGTGAAAAGTTATTGAATTAACCAAAGCAAGCTCTTCGAGATAAATGTACCCGAGCAGAAGAACCACCGAGGACGAAGGACTCGTTCAGTGGACATTCAAACACAGGTTCAAGAAATTAGTTTGATATAGTGATTCGTAGCTCTGGCCAAAAAGTCACTATCATTCGAAGAGCTGCTTCAGTTGAAAGGTCACCTTAGTTCACCAATAGATTCGATAAGTTGAGATCCTATAAGTATTTATTGTGTTATTCTATACTTTCTACATTCAATTTACTATTCATCTACATTTTTAGTTCGAATATTCTTTTAAAATAAGAACCAACAAAATTCGACATCAACAAGTATAAATATTAAAATGAAAAAAATAAAATAAAATGGTGCATGCAGTAGAAATTAAACGTGGGGTTTCACATGAGTGAATTTGGTGGCAGAGAGTTAGAATCATAATTGGACACTGCCATTTCCCATTTCTTCTGTTTTCTTCCCTTTCCCATCTCTTTGGCTTCTTCCTCTCTGCTTCGATTCCTTATAAATTAATGGCTCTTTCATTTCTTTATATATAAACCCTTCTTCTTCTTCTTTTTCTTTCAAGAAACTGGCTTGTAAGAAGAGAGAATCTTCACCATTATATAGTAGTATACTTCCTTCACAACCGATGCGGGATATTCAAGTACATACCCTTTCACGCCCCATATTGAATCGAACCTGACTCTGATACGATGTTAAGTTCTCGAGTTTGGACTGTTAAATGAAAGTGATGAGTCCACGGAATTGGACATTTGGAAAGTTGAGATGCTGGGAATCTTGTTTTTCTATGTAAGAAGTATGGCCCATTGCCAGACTAGGAGTCCCACCCTGCCTCATTTTCATTTTTGCATGTAACATGGATCTTTCTTATTATAAATTTAATTACACATGTATACATACAACTTTTATATGTAGATTATCAAGAATTCGTCCATGCTTGGAGTGTAGTGGAGCAAAATATCATGAGTTTGAGCTTCATTCGAAATAGCTTAGTGTATGGGTTTATATTAATGAATTATTATTTTAGGAAAAGGAAAATTGTCGATTTAAGACCCAAAAGATAGTTTCATTATGATTCAGGACCCGAAAAATAATTTATCAATTCAGGACACGAAAGATCAAACAATTCTCAATCCAGGACTTGATATTGAGGTCTTGGATTGAGAATTGTATGATCTTTCGAGTCTTGGTCGATTCAGAATTTTTTTATCTTTCAGGTCCTGGATTGAGAATTAATTTTTCGGATCTTGAATCGATAATTAAACTATTTTTTGGTTCCTGTACCGATAAAACTCTTTTAAAAAATTATCAAGAATCTTACAATTTTTTTTATTAAAATGGAAAAATAAGGGTGATCATGATATTTATGTGCAGTTCTACACGCAACGCACACTCGGTTTCCAAGATCATTCAATGCACTGAAGAAAGAAAATTATTTATATAAAAACAAAGTGTGAAATATATATCTATTGAGCTTTGATTCCAAGAAAAAAAGAATTAACAAAAGGGAAAACAAAATAAATGGGATTTGTAAAAAAATAATTTTTCAGACAATATAGGCAAATTCGGTTTCTTGAGTGATCGTTTTAATCTTGTCTTCACCCCCTCAGAAACTCAAAGATTTTAATTAGTTGAAATTTTGCTGCTGATCAGACCACGGCCAAAACTCCTGGCTCTCTTCGATGGTGCCAAACATGTCGCCGAAGCTCTCGTTTGAAACTGGGATTAGACTCGCAGTTGTTGCAGGCCCGATCGCAGTTGGGAAAATGGCGGCGGCGGCGGCGGCAGAGGAGTGTTTGTTTCGGTGATGGTGATTGAGATATAATCTGCTGTCTGTTGTTGAGGATGTGTTGAGGTTGACTTCACAACTAGTCTCACTCCCATTACTCCAAGAACCCTCATTCTCTTTGTTCAGATTGATCGCCCCTGACCCGTTCGACTCCCGGGTTTTCAATCCCATCAACTGCGACGACGGAATAGGAGACGATCAATAAAATTATCGATTTAGGACCCGAAAGATCAAACCATTCTTATATAATTTTTCGGGTTCTGAATTGATAAAACTCCGCGTAAAAATGAAGTCTTGGCCCGAAAGAGGGCACGGTTTTCAAGAAAACCTAATTTTTTATGTAATAAAACCAATAAAAATCCAATCTTTGATCACTAACCTGTGTGTGAAGCTTCTTGTTTTGGAATTTGAGGGCGTCGTTATCAGCTTTGATGGCTTCATATTGTCGCTTGAGAATATCATAATCCTTCTCTAACTGCTTGGTTTTCCACCGGGCCCGACGGTTTTGGAACCATATAGCGATCTGCCGAGGCTGCAAGCCCAAGGCCCGAGCAAGCTGCATTTTGCGTTCGGGCTCGAGCTTGTTGCCCAACTCGAAGCTCTTTTCAAGGGCCTTCACTTGCTCCAAGTTGAGCCTCCTCTTCTTCTCACCCAGCATTTGGGAGCCGTCGTCGGATCCGTCGTCGTCGGGCTGGAACTCCTCGGCCCGATCCATGCCCGAGAAGGACGGCATGGATCTCCTCATCATGAATTCCGGAACACCTGCAAAAAAAAAAAAGCAATAATTCAGTATTAAAAAACAGTATTATTCCAAGAATTGTAGGAGTGAGAAAACCCTAACCGTGGAAATCTGAGGGAGAGTCTATGTGGTTTCTGAAAATGGATTCTGCTGCTGCGGGGAGGAAGGCCATGATTGATTGATTTGGAAGAAAATGGAGTTTGATGGTGGAGATGAGGGGGCTATGGGGAGAGAGTTTGGAGTGAGAACATGGGTGGCAAGACTGGAAGCCAGCGATAATCTCTGTTGAGACAGAAGGAGAGAGAGAGAGAGAGAGAGAGAGTTGAAGTGTTATTTATTGCTCAAAGATTCAAGCTATAGCTTACCTCTCTGAATTATTTTGATGATGTTTATATATCTTTTAAGTTTTGATATCATTAAAAGTAACTGGTTAGGACATCTGACATATGATTAGGCAATAATAACCAAGAAATTGAATTTATGAGGCAAAAGAGTGATTCATCAAAACTATGTTTGTGGTGTGGATAAGAGAAAATATCATTAATTGTTACCTATGTATGATAAAAGAAAATAATATATACTCCCTCCGTCCCTTGGCATTAGTCTCATTTGTTTTTGACACAGTTATCAATGTTTGTGAGTGTAGTGAAATTAATATTTTATTGATGTGAGGAAATTTTTTTTCCATTTTAGGAAATGAGACTAATTCCGCGGGACAGACGAAAATGGAAAATGAGACTAATGCCAAGGGACGAAGGGAGTACAAAAACAAGAATCGAAATTCTAATGTATAAGATTTGGAAATCTTTGGATTCTAACTTTTTTGAAAATATTTAATTGTTTGAATTTAAATAAATGTATTACTGTTAAAATAGATCGGAAAAGACTTTACTAATAAATCCTACACAAATAAAAAAAGGAGAATTGTCGATCCAGGACCCAAAAGATAGTTAAATTGTCAATCCAGGACCCGAAAGATGATTTGTCAATCCAGGACCTGAAAGATCAAACAATTCTCAATCCAGGACCTGATATTGAGGTCCTGGATTGAGAATTGTATGATCTTTCGGGTCCTGGATTGAGAATTTTTGTGATCTTTCAGGTCCTGAATTGACAATTAATCTTTCGGGTCCTGAATTGACAATTAAACTATCTTTCGGGTCTTGAATCGATAAAACTCCATAAAAAAATATATATGCTCCCTTAGTTCCGTCCAAATCGTCTGACCTTTTTTTATCCCATTTCATTAGTTACATTTTAAAAAAATGACAATTTTAATTTTCACACTCAATAATAAAATATTTATTCCAATTATCTTATTCTACACTCACAGCTTTGAATTCTTATGTCAAGAAGAAGAGCGACAATATAACGGGATGGAGGGAGCTTACTATAATTTTATACATTTTACTAAAAATATCATGAATTAGCAGTCGAGTTTTATTTTGGATAGTAGTAGAACTGATTATCTGAAAATGTTGTGGAAATAATCGATTATTTATTTGAATTTTTATAGAATAATATTCGCCACTATCACAAAAAGTTTTGCAATGTGACGACTACTTGGATCTTTCCTTTGTATACGATCGAGTGCTACATCCTTTTCATTATTTTTTTTTCTTTTTTTATAAAAATAATTGATATAAAATTTGTGAATTTTCATGTTATATCTCTCATGATTGATCCACTTTGTTTCAGTGGAAATGGTCAGAGAGAATTTTGCAACATATTGTAGCTTTAAAGTTTTATTTAACTCGATAGGAATATCAACAATTGATTGAACCCTATTTATAATGTCCTTTATTTTATCGTGGTTTATTTATAATGTGCAAACTAGCTTAGATAGATATATAGAGAGCTAAACAAATAAGGGGAAAAAATTCTTGTAAAAATTGTTTGATCACGTTTACCATATTACTTGAATATGATTGCCACGTCGATCAAATATTAATGTGGCATTTATTAGTATTCAAGTAATGTGGTAAAAATCATCAAACAACTTTTTTACTCACGAGGAACTTTTTCTCACCAAAATAATTCCCGGGTATTTATATTTTGTAATGCCGAACATTTAGGTTGAATTCAAAATCCATCAAAAAATCAATAACTTGACAAAAAAAAACTCATCCCAATAGTTTTTTATTTCAATCGAAATATATAAACTAGTCTCAAACGTCCAAAATTATTAAAATGAAGGATTGATGTCAATGGGAAGGTCTTGGGTTAGGCAGGTCTAAACGATTTAGGCGGATTTTATTCATTAACTCAAGCCCAAACCCATATAATATACTCTAATTGAGATTAATAAACCCTATTTGGGATGGGTCAACCCATTTGAGTAGGATAAAACCCGCCTAAACCGTTTAGGCCTGCCTAACGCAAGTTTTTGCCGATGTCAATTTCTAGTTCATGCACATTATTAGGTTCATATTCGAAACATGAATGTTCCCCACAAATTAAAATTTAAAAAAATATTTAGAAAAAAAAAAGATAAAGTTAGAAAAAAGGTTGTTAGGCAAAAGATATAAAAATTAAAAAAAAAATTTGAAATGGCAATAAAAGAAGGCATTCCAAAAGCAAACAAGCCTATGAGAGTTGGGTGAAACCTAAAGCGCCCAAACATGGAATTAAATCTGCAATCCCTCAATCCTCACCACAAATGTCACTCTCATGTCTCTACTCTTTTGTTTATATATATATATATATATATCTTCACACTATAGTCTAATTTGGTGCTATTTAATTTAATATCCATGTTCTACTTCATTCGGACACACTCATCAAATATATATATGCATGCAAAGTGATTATTAAATAAAATTGATTTATGAATTTGAGTGAAAATTGGGTTTTGTATTAGGAATTGATCAAATCTTCATATAATTAAATGTTATTATCGATTCAGAACACGAAAGATTAGTTTTTAATTCAGTACGTGAAATATCACAAAAAATCTTAATTCAGGACCTGAAAATCATACAATTCTCAATCCAGGGCCTCAATATCAGGTCCTAGATTGAGAATTGATTTCCGGGTCATGGATTGATAAATCATCTTTCACAGATCATGGATTGAGAATTGTTAAATCTTTCGATCCTGAATTGAGAAATCTATCTTTTAGGTCCTTAAATCAATGATTTTCCTAAAATGTTGTGTGTGTGGAGAGGTAATGGGTGCAGGTAGTGACCTAAAAATAAGCTAAAATTCACATGGGAAACTTAGTTGGAATGTTTTGTGATGTGGGTTGGGAATCCTTTCATGTCTCTTTTATTTTATTTTTATACTTTCTCTTCTCTCTCACATCCATGTGCTCTTTCCTATTTTATTAATATATCCTCTCTATTTTTTTCTTCTTTCAACCAATCATCTTCTTTCTCTCAATTGTGGCAAAACTTCGTGCTAATTTTTTATTTGGGTTTTTGGTTTCCTTTTTTTTTTTTTTTTTCCAATACCAACAAAAAACTATGAGAAAGTCTCCCACTTAAACTATTTATTAATTTATATTCTCCAACATTTAATCTACTAAGCAATGAATCTATCGGATTCTCAAAAGTAAAAATAATAATAGCAATAACAAAGAAAAAAAACCCAGATTTTGTGTGTTTTCCTTTAATTTTTTTTTCTTTTTCTGATAATTTGAGGCTAAAAGCCCAAATCTTGTTTCGGGCCGAAGATTGTGGATCATAAAAACTGAAATTATGGGCCCAATTATTCACATCCTATATTAATTTGGAAATAAATCATTTTAATTAGAAAAATTTATAAATAAGTCATTTCCTTAGTATTTATTTTATTGTTTCGTAAATAATGTTTCATTCCCAAAAAAATTAATAATTTTTAAGCATAATACATATAATAATAAATTAGAATTTTCTTCAACAACTCATAAATTTAAGTTTAAAAAAAATTATTTAAAAGATAAATATTATTGTGCCCAAATTTAATTATGTTAAATCAGGTCAGAACATGAAGGGCCATCATGTGAGGAGGTTCTTGGCCCAGAACTCGCGCAGCCCCCAACAGGCCGTCCACAGGACCATGAACTATAAGCAAGGTCCAGTTTCCGAAGTATACGACCTGGAGCTATGGAACCAGGGCTCACGACCCACCTGGAAAATCAAGGAGGCGAGACTAAGTCGTGCGAAACTCGGAAAACCGTTGTAGATTCAAACACAACTGCCCCCGAGAGAATCAGAACTACCCCCAAGTTCCTCGCATCACCTGCTGGGGAGAAGTCAAACAGATAAGGTTTGTCCGCGGATAACTCGGAGGACCGTGAAGAATCCTAGCTGAACAACCTCCGAAAAGGACGCAACCGTCAACCTCCCACAATGACCCCCGGAAAGACCGGAACTACCTCCTAAATCTTATAGGATCGTAACATCTCCTCTTGAACTATAGAAGATGAGCTGCTAAGTCATTTTTGGGACGATTTTCCCGTACTGACACTTTTACTTTGCAAATCTTGAGATCAATGTTATTTTTTATATCATATTTACATTTTTACATTGTTCTTTGGTTATTTTTACTTGTATATTTTATAAACTCTAAGTTCTCTACTTCATCACAAATCGAAACTCAACAAATATAATTTAAAAATATATTGTGTTCGACCAGTTTATAAATAGTAGTGGGGGTTTGGTGGACTACTTAGTTGTTTCTTCAAGTGAAAAATATCTATCAATATTTTCTAATTAATTTGTGAATTGTGATTGAAAAAGAGTGATGGCCGACCTCATCCCAAATGGGCCAAGAACAATAAATACGAATTTGCAATACATATAATAAGTTTGGTATTGTTTAATTGGGATAATTAATGCATTTAACACATTTTATTAATTCCCAACAACTAATTTACTGGTAAGAAAATTGATAATTATTACTTGCTCAAGCTAGGTAACCTTTTATTCATTCAATATATATCCTCATTCAAATAAAATAAAATATACATTTTATTTTAAAGAAGTGGGGGAAAGTATAAAAGAAAAGGAGTTGCACATCATTGCTGTGGGGTTTTAATGTAATGAATGGAGATTATGAGGGCAAAACATAATTATTTCAGTAATACTTTTTTAAAAAAAAAAATTAATTATCCATCTGTTTCAATTATATGATTCATATTAATATTTTAGAGTGTTTCAATTATATGGTCCAATTTTTTACTTGGTATTATTTTCCCGTGATAAATTACAGTTACACCCTTGAATAATCTTTAAAAATGAATTTGTTAAAAGTAATATAATGAAAAAGATAGGTTAATTAATATCTTTTATTAGGTCAATGTTGAAAACTTGATTAAATATTTAATTTTATCGAATAAATGTATAAAATCAAACTAGACATATAATCCGAATGAAGGGAGTATACACTATTTAAATGTAGTTGTTTCTAATATAATTATACTTAACTTTTTTATTTTATTTTATTTTTTAAATTGGAATACACAATCTAAACGAGGAGAGCTGTCTCTATCCTCCTATACTCGAACTCATTTACAATTAATAATGACCAAAACCACATTTTCTTAACTTTAAGATCGATTTTATTAATTAAAATTTGCCAACACTTTTCTTTCTATATTGGAATATTACGTGTGCACCCATGTGTAAATAGATGTGGGTATTTTGTAGATTAATACTCCCTCTGTCACGACTAAATTGTCCACATTTCCTTTTTCGTCTGTCTCACAATATTAGTCCACTTTCCTAAAATAACAAGTTTTTCACACTCATCAATAAAATATTCATCCCATTATCACTCACAAACATTGTTTACTGTGCCCGATCAAATGTGGACAATTTGACCGGGACGGAGGGAGTATTTGTTTTTCAAGAATGAAATTATACTTATGGGCCATCATCCAACAGCCCATATTTATAACAAAAATTTTGAATATAGAAAAGGAGAAGGATTGTCGATTTAATATCCAAAAGATAGTTTAATTATCGATTCAGGACCCGGAAGATGATTTGTCAATCCAAGACCTAATATTTGAGGTCCTGAATTTGAAATTGTATGATCTTTCAGGTCCTGAATTGAGAATATTTGTGATCTCTTAAGTCCTGAATTGAGAATTAATCTTTTTTGCCCTGAATCGATAATTAAACTATATTTCGAGTTCTGAATTGATAAAACTCCAAAGAATGTTTGATGATCTAATAAATAGATTACCTATCAACTTATAACTTCAAAAATTATAAAAATCAGTTTAGGACACGGAAGATTGAGATTTGTCAATTTGAGATCCAAAGAACCACCCAGGCTAATATCTATAGTCGATGTGAGATATATTTAACAAGTGCCGGCGTCATCTTTTGCGAGTAATGAAAGAGTCGTTTTCATAATAATAATTAGCATTTTCATTGAAGCATTGATTGATAGGTGGGCAAAATCAAATATGCCTAGTTGCCTACTAATCTAAGTTATTTATTTGGGAAGATAACGACACTGATGTGGTGTGCCAGCAGCAAAGCTTCTAACTCTTTTGGAATTCTTATATATACATGTTTCTCCAAATCGTTTGTTCCCCTAAAATCCCATTCATTTAAAATACAAAATCAATCACATATATATTAAATACAGGTATATATTTATTCTTTTTTTTTTTAAAATAGAGATAGATTTATTTAAACTCACATACCTAGATGTTCCTAAAAAAGCTTGAACGTATGACCTTAAGTTCTGACAAAATACTGTCACCACTACACCCGAGCGATAAAGCTACAGTTATATATTATTGGGAGTTTGAGAAGCAGCAGTGAATTTTGTAGTGCAATCGAGATTCTTAAATGGCCAAAACATCAATTTTAGTCCGAACTATCCGTATTTTTTTTCAATTTTAGTACCAGCTGTTTCATTTCACAATTTTATGTCCAAACTATAAAAATTTATTCAAATATTGTCAAAACTATCAAAAACTATTCAAATGTAGGACAAATAAATTTTTCGGCATAAAAAAGCTAACGGAGCATGCCGGAAACCCACATCATTTGATTTACGTGTCATTTTTTTAATATGACATGGGTTTCTGGCATGCCGCGTCAGTTTTTTTTTTTTTTTTTTTATGCCAGAAAATTTCTTCGTCCTGAATTTAAATAGTTTTTGATTGTTTGTACATAAAATTGTGAAATGAAATAATTGATACTAAAATTAAAAAAAAGGGGATAAGTTGGACTAAAATTGATGTTTTCACTTTTCTTAAATATTACTCCCTCCATCCCACAACATTAGTCTTGTTACATTCCGGCACAGATACCAATGCGAGTAGAGATATATGACTAATGTTTGAGACATACGAAATAGGAAAATATGACTAATGTTATGGGACGGAGGGAGTAATAATCAGTCCAGAAGGATAGTGCATTAATATTAGTGAGTGTGTATTAATTTTCCATTTTAGGAAATAGGACTAATGTTTGGGACAGACGAAATAGGAAAACAAGACTAATGTTATGGGACAGAGGGAGTAATAATAAATCCAGAAGAATAGTGCATTCACGTGCGAGTGAGTAGCAAGTATGTCACTACAAAAAGAGAAGGATATACAAAAAATAACTAATGATATAACATTCATATACATCATGAAACAAAATAAATTGGAAATAAAATAAATTTGTTTTTTTCAACATAAACACCCAACAATTGCACGTCTATGATAGGCACAAAAATTGATATAATTAACCCCAAATCCATATCTATATAATTTTTTTAAAAGGAAATATTAGGTTAGCTCATACATATAGGGAACTATCAAGAGTGTTTGAAAAAATAATGCATTAATTTGGTAGAACAATGTTTTTCGTTATGTTTGGTCATATTCTGTCTAGTTTTTCATTTCTTAGTTCCATATTATTAGAGTCGGCCCTATAATTTTGGAGGTGTTGTGCGAATAAGAAAAACAGTGCCTCTAATTTTTTTTAATTATAAATAAGAATATTAATAAAATATAATATTCAATATTATATCAAAGCAAGTTAATTCACTCAATTTTTCATGTGAAATAGTCGATCGCAAATAATATTTAAATAACTTAAATTTTGAAAAAATCTCTAAGCTTATGCAACATTTACGAGTATTGTCATATATATTAAACATTTAAACTATTAAATCCTTTTAAGTAAGTCAATATATTTAAAGCCGTATAAAGGATATATATTGTATGGTATTTAATTTATGAAACAACGGTTGAAAATTAACAAAATTATAAATTAAACTAACTAAATTCTAAAAAAAATCAAACAAAATAACATGTAAGAATATAAAACTATGCTAATAAACTAGTCAACTATGCACAAAAAATCTAAAACCATGTAGTTGTGAAATTTGACAAAACTTATCAAGATAAACGTTATATATGTATCCAACAAAAAAAATGAAGAATTACCTAACGGATGTAACTTTTATATAAATTTTCATAATATTACTACTATATAGTACTCCCTCCGTCCCATGTAATTAGTCCCATTTGGTTTTGGCACGATAACCAATGTTAGTGAGTATAGTGGAATTAATATTTTATTGATGAGTGTAAAAAAGTTTGTCATTTTAGGAAATGGGACAATTAGATGGGACGGACAAAAAAGGCAAATGAGACTAATTTCGTGGGACGGAGGGAGTATATATATTTTTAAAAATAGTGCCCATCTCGTTTGGAGGTTCCGGTGCAGCGCACCTCTCGCACGGCTTCAGGGTCGGCCCTATATTATCGACAGATAATCATAAATTTTATTGTTAAAATATTTAATTAAAAAAAATAATGCTAATTGAATTTTAATTATTTTAAAAATCTGGGATTGGACCACGTGACATCACGTGAATGGGAAAAAAAATGAAGTAGAAAAAGGTGAATTTCCAGACAGGAACAGCGTGCGCCAATCCCGACACTTCATTGGTCCACGTGTTTGTGGGCCCATCTATCCGTACCACCCCTATGATTGCTCCTTGCTTCAAGATCACCGAATTCTTCTATAACGACTATATATTAATGCTAATGCAACCTTAATTATGTAATAATCTGTTTCTCTCTTATAAACTTATTTTGTTTTGTATTTTACAAATAAATTGCAATTTTTAATATATCAAAATCCACTGTCATTATAATTAATAATTTACTTGCAACCTTAATTAAGACATCATTACTAAGCAAAACAAAGATTTTGCAGTTTATTTCGATTATTTTATATCAATTCTAGAGTTTGAATAATATATTTTCTACCTATTGATACAAAGCAACGGTTAATGAAATTAATAAACTGCTCATAATTTAGTTATATTTGATATGTTTTTTTTAGATGAATTGTGATTTAAGCATCCAACTTTATTCAATGGAGGATGATATGCAGTAGCACGGGATACTTGAGTTTATTGAATTTGTTCGTTAAAAGCTATTTTATTATTTATATGATTGTTGATGTGGTTGAATTTTGTTGAACTATTTGTGTTTGAAATATTAACTTGAAAATACTAAAAATGGAATTTGAATTATTATTGCTCAAAGATGATTTGAAACACGAGTAAAAGTTTTCTAATTGCTTTATAAAACTTAAGGATTTTAATATCTTAAATACTCATAAATGTGGATAATTTATAGGTATTTAATGAAGTTACACAACTTTTAACAAACAATTACATCTCTAGAGTTGAATATTAGCTAGATCGCATCCCAATCTTTCAGCTAAAATCACCAAACAACTCAAGATGTGTCAGTATGACCTTTCACTAGTCGATACATTCCTTCCAAGTCCCTCGAATTCAAGATATTTCAATCCTTCGAAAAGGGTACTTCAAGATGCCCTTTTTTCAAAACGACCATGGACTAGCTCGAGATCTCAGAAGCTTGGACGACCTTTCTGGACTCGACTTCATTTTCGATGGATTTTTTTCTTGAAAATATGAGCCTAGAATGTGTAGTCATATTCTAAAGCACAACAATGATGATAATGTGATTTTGTTTAATATGAATTATTTGTCTAAAATATAGTATATTTCCTACTCATCATCAACTTCATGCAAGTAGTTTCTAAAAAAAAAAAAAAAACTTCATGCAAGTAAGAATGCTACAACAAACATCGAGTCTTTGAGTGTTTAAGAAGATAAATTAAATCGTTATATTTCAAAAGTAAACTCAATTGATTAGATCATTAGTAAATTAATGATCTATGCATAAACATTATTATTGCAACCAAACTTAATGTAATCATACATATACGATGCCTACAACCTAAAACTATGACAGATATATAGAAACCTCATTATATATGCCTAGGGATGTCAATAAAGCCCGAAATCGATGGGTCGGCCCGAAACCGGTGGGCTAAAATGCGGGTTAGGGTAAGAAATTTCCAACCCGAAATTATTTTTAACCGAACGGGTTGAACCCGACGGGTTGGCGGCCCGAACGGGCTGAGCCCGGTGGGTTGCGGGTCGGCCCGTAGGTCCGGCAATATTTAATAATTTATTATTTATTATTTCTAATATTATTTATATCATACTATACCCATTAATTATATACCTAATTCCCTAGACCTAATTTTCCTTAACACAAAATCTCATCAATCTCTCCCAATGACGTAGTCCTTTACCCTCAAATCAAAAAATCTCTCATTTCTTCCTCTTTCACTGTCTTCCACTCGTCACTCTCCAAATTAGCGTACCTACTCATTTCTTCCTTTCAAGAACCTTTAGCCACTCGTTGTTATGTTCACCCAAGTAAAAGCTATATTTAATTTTTTAATCATTATTTTATCATTTTATACGTTGAGAAATGTACTTCTATTACTTAAATTAGTTGGTATATAAGGATTGATGTTTTTTTTTCTTTTTAAACTATGATTATCCACTTATCACTATTTTTTTGCAAAGATATTGTTATTTGAAGTCTTTTATTTATGTTGGTTCATCATTTTCTTTTTTTATTTTGTTTTAGAGGTTGTTAAAATATTTTAAGAAAATCTTTACAAAAATATACTCGTAAATATTGCCAACCCGACGGGTCAGCCCGAAAACCGGTGGGTTAGGGTTAGGTTCAAGAATTTTTAGCCCGATAAAAATTCAGCCCGATTCAACCCAGACCGAATAGCCCGCAGCCCGATAGGGTTAGCCCGAAACCCGACGGGTTAGCCCGATTGACATCCCTATATATGCCACTACCATTTATAGGCAATCAAACTGCCTTGCTTTTACCTAAGCTTTTCCTTTTCACTTTTCTCCCAAATACACTGCTATAAAAAATGGTCCCATTCTTCTTCACAACCTACGAATTAACAGTGACCAATCCAGAAAAAATTCGTAAGGGGGTAGGGGTGAGCAGAATATCCAAAAAACCGAAAATCAAACCGAATCAAATAAATTTTGGTTATTTCGGTTTTCAGTTCGATACGGTTATTTTTATTCTACAATTTTGGTTTTCGGTTCGGTTATAACCGAATTACCGGAAAAAAAAAAAACCGAAAACCGAATTTAAAATTTCGGTTCGATTATTTCGGTAATTTGGTTCGGTTCGATTACTTTCATTCTAATTTCGGTTATTTCGGTTCGGTTATTTTACGCGCAATAATCGCACCGAATAACCGAATACTCACTCCTAAGGTGGCTGAATTTTTTTATACTCCCTCCGTTCCACCTCAATTGTCCCACTTTCCTTTTTCGTCCGTCCCACCTCAATTGTCTCATTACTTAAAAAGGCAACTTTTTCACACTCAACAATAAAATATTAATTCCACTCAACTTACTTTACACTCACACTCCTTGGTTATTGTGCCCAAAATCACCGGGATAATTCAGCCGGGACGGAGGGAGTATCATATTTTTTCTTATATTCATCATTTTTTTCTTATTTACGAGGGGACTATACCATAAAATGTCGGATCACAATACTAAAAAAATAAAAAAAAAATTCAGGCTAGAGGAGGTTGAAGCCCCAAGTAGATCCGTCAGTGTCTACGAATGATCTATCTCATAAAATATCAGATAAAAAAAATGAAAAATAAAAAAATCGGCCAGTTCCCAACCATAGCCTCCAAGTAGATCTGCCCATGCTAGGTTGGTTTCACTTTATTTATAAATTAAAAGTATTAATAGTAAAGAGAATCGTATTTTTTTTTATTAAGTAAATGAGTCATTTCAAAGATATTCCAATAATAAAGATTTTTGAAATTGATGTTTCATTTCCCATATCCTTTCGGAGAAGAAGATGAGTTTGTGTCAATTTCAGCACCTATTATTTTAGCACACGTATCGCACGCGCCATAATAAATAATTAAGATTTAAACCAGTTTATTAAAATTTTAACTAAAATCCAACAATCACCTTAAATAATTAATTTAGAGAAGCTTATATATTATAAAATTCTTTTATATTTTTTATATCACAATTAATTATTTGTTTTATAGTGATTTTTGTTTATTTGTTTTTGCTATTTGAATCTTTCTTATGTTTATTTTCTAGTTTGGACTTGTATCATTATTTCCAAGCTGGATGAAATCTGACTTTTGACAAGAAATTGGAATTGGACTAGAAATATTAAATTTGTTGCTCGACAATAAGGGGGAAAAAAAAGCTACATTCTAGAAACTATTTATTCTAGTAATTGTTTTTCTTTTTCACACTGAAATGGGATTAAAATGAAATAAAAAATAGAATTTTAAATTATATTAGCCTTATTTCTTAATAATAGTCGGAGTTGGAGCCATTCAAGCAATATCTCTTGCAATTCCCGATTTCTTTCCTTTCTGCACACCTTACCTTAATCAAACCATATTATATGAAACCCATACAAAAATAAATAAATAAATAAAGACAAAAATTTGGATTAGACACGCTTAAATGGTTTAGGCGGGTTTTATCAATTCCCAAATGGGTTCACTCATCCCAAATAGAGTTTATTAATCCCCAACTAGGGTATATTAGATGAGTTTGTTTTGGATTAATGGATAAAATCCGCTTAAACCGTCTAGGTGTGCCTAACCTAAGACTTTCCCATAAATAAAATAGAAATTTTATCAATTCAGGAACTTGAAGATAGTTTAATTGTCGATTCATCACCTAAAAGATAGCTTAATTATCGATTCACGACCCGAAAAATTAATTCCCAATTCAGAACATGAAAGTCTCAATTTAGAACCCGAAAGATTAATTCTTAATTCAGAACGTGAAATATTACAGAATTCTCAATTCAAAACCCGAAAAATTATATAATTCTTGATCTAGTACCTCAACATCATATCTAAACTAATAATTAAACTATATTTTAGATTAAAAAGATAATTTTTAATAAATAAGGAGATTCATTATTACAAAAGCAGACATTCCATACCCTATGTTGGTATTATTTTAATTTGATTTTATTTTTGCCCATTTGTTGTGCGCCACTCGGTCATCATATTCTGACTCTCAAAGGGTGTGTTTGAATTTTTCCTTTTTGTTTGTCCAGTCTTCTATTCCTGTGTTTCTAGAGAGAGAGAGAGAGAGAGAGAGCTGAAGCTGAGGAGAAGGTAAGAGGGAGAGAAGCAGTCTTTCTGAATTTCTTGTCTTTGCCATGGTGTTTTGACCTTTCTGTTTCTGAATCTGATTTCTATTACAAATACCTCATTCATTTCATCGATTTTGATAGTCGTTTGTTTCATCTCTCTTGTCGGATTGTTAGTTAATCATGGCGGAATTTAAAACGGCGGCGTTTCGTTGAGAAGTCTCGTCTCTCTCCCCACATTGGTCTAATCCAGTTCTTTCTTCTGGTATTTTTTTTTTCCAATTTTTGTCCTTTTTTTTTTTCTTTAATCTCAGAAATGCAGGCACAGGAATCCCAGTTTCCTCGATTTTTCCTAATTTTTTAAGTCTTTCGATTGAATAGAATATTGGAATATTTAACAAATCCATCTTTTTTTTATACAGCTCATTCATATGAGAATGTTCCTCAGCTCGATTTTTGATAAAGTTGAGGTTTTTCTGATTTTGGAAAGATAAGAAGAAGGGTGAGAAGAAGAAGTTGTGATTCTTGAATAATGGGGTGCGCGACGTCGAAGCCGAAGGTCTGCCGGAAATGCCAGACGCCCTATTCTCCGGTGCGGCGGAGCCACTCGATGCACGTGCACCACCCGCCGCAGAAGGCAGGGGACAGCTATCATCTGGTGGCGCTCACTTCCTCCACATTGGGCTCTCTCAAGCTCGACCCCTTGATTCAAAAGCACGTCGCCGGAAGCGTAGATATCGCCGCCGGCGATGCTCCGATGAATCTGGACCAGAATCAGAAACAGGATTACGGCGTCGGAGAGGATAAGATATCGGCGAAGGAGGAATTCGCGATGGGTGTGATCGAGGCCAAGACTTGGTCCGACATGATCGACGGCAGAATCCCGAAAATACCCCCGATGACGCCGGTGAGAACGCCTCCCGGCGAGCCGGAGATGATCGACGCGTGGGAGATGATGCAGGGTCTAGAAGATTCCAGCCCCCTCCGCCCCGCCCATCTCCGCAGCTTCTCGTTTCACGTTGCTAGCACCGCCGGCTTTTCTTCAATCGACGACCAACCAACGCCGAGAGTGAAAGACACCGACGACGGCGACGGCGACGGAGCCATTGATTCCGGCGATACAGACACCAGTTCGAGCTCCAACGAGTTCGACCCGGAGGTGATCGCCACATTCAGAAGAGCCCTCTCGGATCTCCCGCCGCCGCCGGCGAATCCGTTCCAACTCAACACAATCGACGACGGCGGCGGCGACGAGAAACACGGCGGCGAGAAGACAGCAAAAGACAAACTGATCGTGTATTTCACGAGCCTGAGAGGGGTGAGGAAGACATACGAGGAATGCTGCCACGTTCGAGTAATCCTAAAGGGAATGGGAGTGAAGGTCGACGAGAGAGACGTGTCGATGCATTCGAGATTCAAGGAGGAGCTGAGGGAGCTCCTGGCGGCGGGCTCCGGCGGCATCGGCCTCCCGAGCGTGTTCCTCGGCGGGAAATGCATCGGCGGCGCGGAGGAGATCCGGCGGCTGAACGAAGAGGGAATGCTGGAGAAGTTGCTGGAGAATTGTGAGATGGTAGATGACGACAGCGGCGCCGGCGGCGGGAACGGCGGTGTTTGCGAAGCGTGTGGGGATGTGAGGTTCGTGCCGTGTGAGACTTGCTCCGGTAGCTGCAAAATATACTACGAAGAAGACGAGGACGAAGACGAGGCCGAGGTCGAGGTTGAAGAAGAGGATGTAAACGAAGAAAATGAGCAAGAATGTGGATTTCAGAGATGCCCAGATTGCAACGAAAATGGCTTAATACGATGCCCCATTTGTTGCGATTGATGATCCAAGTGTTTGAGTTTTGTTTTTTTTTTGGATTGGGAGCTGCTTGGTGGGGTTGTACAGTGAGCATTATTTTTGGTACGTCCTGCATCTGTTGTTTCTAAATTCTAAGCCTACCTCTGTAATATTTTTGTTTACAGCTTGTATACACTATATATACATGTTCAATTTATTTCTCAAACAATCTTTTTTTCCTTCCTTGATTGTTTCTTAATATGGATTGTGTTTAGGGTTGAGCAAAATCGAACTGAAAAGTAAATCGGCGGTTTCGGTTCAGGTTCATCAAATTCGGTTTGGTTAGGTTTTAATTGAAATCATGGCGGTTCGGTTATGTATTTGTAAATTTGGTACATTTGGATTGTTTTTCAAGTTTATGTATGTTGGAACATTAAAATATATATTTTAATATAAATAATTCATGAAAATGCGTCGGAAATTTCAGTTAAAACCAAAACCAGCAGGATTTAATTCGGTCTAGTTAAAGCCAAAACTGAAACCGATTATTCGGTTTGAGTTTTTAGACATCGAGCGTTTCAATTTGGATTTTAACCAAAATTCGATTTGACGGTTTGATAGTTCGGTTCGATTTTCAGATACCAAACTAACCATTGCTCAGCCCTAATTGTGTTAATGAAATGAGGTATAATTTGGAAGACTTATTAGGAGAGGAGGCTGCCAAAGTTGAAGAAAAAAAAAGGCTAAGTTGAAAAGCATGAAAATATAGTTGTTGAAAAGAAGAAATATTTTATACTGAAATTTTGAATAATTAACAGTTGTTGGAAGGGGCATTCATTCATTCTCGTGAAGGTTTTAGTTTTGGCCGACTTCTTTTAATTGTTAATTAATATTAATATAATAATAATAATAAGTGTGACTGAGTTTTCAAGAAAATAAAAATGGTGGTGGAGATTTACTAATAGAATAATATGATGGCAGCAGTCAATCCGGTTTACATGGAAGACTGAAAACAGAGGTTCAAAATCAGACTTAAAAAATTATAACTAGACAATAAAAAAAAAAAAAAAAAAAAAAAAAAAAAAGAGATACACATAATTGAATAAATAATGTATGCATATATACAATTTAATTGAACATTAATAGTTTACAACTAATATGAACGTGTGCAAATTGATACAAGATCCCAACTAAATGTAGCAGGCAATTATACCATGCATCTTTATGCATTAAATTGGAAATTATTAGCATTTAAATTTGAGGAGTGAGTGAGTTCGTTATCTGTTCGCATTGAAGCTGAATATTACAGCTAGGGATGTCAATCGGGCTAACCCGTCGGGTTTCGGGCTAACCCTATCGGGCTACGGGCTATTCGGTCCGGGTTGAATCGGGCTGAATTTTTATCGGACTAAAAATTATTGAACCTAACCCTAACCCACCGGTTTTCGGGCTGACCCATCGGGTTGGCAATATTTACGAGTTTATTTTTGTAAAGATTTTCTTAAAATATTTTAACAATCCTTAAAACAAAATAAAAAAAAAGAAAATGATGAACCAACATAAATAAAAGATATCAAATATCAATATCTTTGCAAAAAAATAGTGATAAGTGGATAATCATAGTTTGAAAAGAAAAAAAAAACATCAATCCTTATATACCAACTAATTTAAGTAATAGAAGTACATTTCTCAACGTATAAAATGATACAATAATGATTAAAAAATTAAATATAGCTTTCACTTGAGTGAACATAACAACGAGTGGCTAAAGGTTCTTGAAAGGAAGAAATGAGTAGGTACGCTAATTAGGAGAGTGATGAGTGGAAGACAGTGAAAGAGGAAGAAATGAAAGATTTTTCGATTTGAGGGTAAAGGACTACGTCATTGGGAGAGATTGATGAGATTTTGTGTGACGGAAAATTAGGTCTAGGAAATTAGGTATATAATTAATGGGTATAGTAGGATATAAATAATATTAGAAATAATAAATAATAAATTATTAAATATATTATTAAATATTGCCGGACCTACGGGCCGACCCGCAACCCACCGGGCTCAGCCCGTTCGGGCCGCCAACCCGTCGGGTTCAACCCGTTCGGTTAAAAATAATTTCGGGTTGAAATTTTTTTACCCTAACCCGCATTTTAGCCCATCGATTTCGGGCCGACCCATCGGTTTCGGGCTTTATTGACATCCCTAATTACAGCAAACGGTGTCTCTAAACTAATTTAATTAAGATACAACCTTAAAAATAAGGACAAATGTATAAATAAATGAATGTAATGACAGAGGTAACTGAGATCAGGTGCGGAAACAGACTTGAAGTTCTGAATGGGCTCGACTATATCACATTGTATTGAGTCTTATAATTTTATTATAAATATAACTAAAAGAAATTTTCCGGCTGGCCGGGGGGTCGGCAGCCCCAGCCCAAGACTGGCTTCGCCAGTGACTGAGATGATAGTTAACCGCAACCAAACCCCACTAATTTTATTTTTTTTGGTAGCAATTTGAAGTTTTGACTTATATATTCCATTCGTTGCAAACTTGATTGGAATTCCCAAACAGTTTCTGTTATGCTTGGAAAATGTGTAAGTTCATTTTCGATCCACTGAAGAAAGAATCATGAGCTCAAATGAGATAGTTCGAAAGAAGGTGGACAAAGCTTTTTAAAGTTTCATAAGAAAATCAACTAAGACAAGCTGTTCGGATAGATTATTCTAATTTCGAGGAGCTATCATTTCGAAGAACTATATTACCTTGAGGATTAACCATTTCGATGAGCTATGTCAGTTTGGGGGACCGCTAATGCGAAACAATCTCTCCAATTTGATCAAATAACATAACCAATTCGAAGAGGTGCTTCGGTTCAAAGAATGTGACTTTTCAAAGAATGCCTTCAATAATAAATGCCTCTCTTCACGAAGGAGCACATGTCTTTTTCATTTATTATATATAAATCATTTGATTGAAGAGCTAGCTCGAAAGAATGTGGATAAAGTTTGTTAAAGCACTACAAGAAATAAGGTAATAGACAACGTATTATTTCGAAGAACTGTATTACCTCGAGGAGTAACAATTTCGAAGATCTATGTTAGGTCGAGGCACTGCCTAAGACGAACCAATCTCTCTAGTTTGATTAAATAACACAACCAATTCGAAGAGGCGTTTCAGTTCAAAGGATGTGACATTTTCAAAGAATCCTTTTAACAATGAATGTCTCTCTTCATGAACGAACACGTATCTTTTTTCATTTATTATAAACAAATCATCTTATTAAAGAATTAGGACATCATTCAACATCAATCAAATTGTATTAAAGAACCCCATTTAAAACACTCCTCGAATGTTCACGCTATAATATTCGTTCTTTCAATCATTTGGTAATTTCATCATCTCTTAAAAAAAATAAAAAGTAACATTTCAAATTTTACTTTTGTTACATAATTTTTTAATAAAATTAAAAATGTGTGAAAATATTGTTTGAATAAAAAATGGAACATGAGGGAATCCGAGTGAGTGGATAGTGGATAGGTGGGGTTATCACCAAACTTGTGATGCTCATGCTCACCATTCTTACTTGGATCGCTGAAAATATCAAACCACTAAAATCCTACAAATTTTTATGCAGGCAAATTTGTATGCTTCTCAAATTTTGTTTTATTTTTCCTTACATTAAGTCAGCACTAGGTGTGAGTATTCGGTTATTCGATTCGGTTTTAGTCTGTGAAATAACCAATCAAGATAACCGAATTTATATTTGAGGTAACTGAACCGAATTACCGAAATTCTTATTCGGTTTTCGGTTATAACCGAAATTTTATATAAATTTAATAAATTAATAAAATTAAACGTAAAATTATACTTCCTCCGTCCTGTTTAAATAGGCCTCTTTCTTTTCGGCACGAAAATTAAGAGATGTGAGTGTATAATGAGTTAGTGGAATGAATATTTCATTGTTGAGTGTGAAAAAATTGTCATTTTTTTGTAAGGGGCCAATTTAGTTGGGACGCCGAATTCGGTAAGTGGGCCTATTCTAGCGGGACGAAGGGAGAATATATTTATATTAATATATATTAAGAATATAATTATATATTAATTCAAATATATATATATATATATATATATATATATATATATATTATATTTATTAATAATATATATATAAATTCGGTTATTTGATTATTTCGGTCCGGAAAAAAAAATAATCGAACCGAAATCGAAATAATCGAAATTTTTTCGGTCCGGTTCGATTTTCGGTTTCTTGCTCACCCCTAGTCACCATGATGCAAATGCAATTACAGTTACAGAGCATGGCAGATGATGAGATACTCAACAATATTTGCAGAAATCCAACAACGATGAGAAGAAACAATGGGAATTAAGAGGCCAAGTTTAGCCAGAAAGATGAAGCAAATGCACAGTAAAATGGGAGTAATCCAAGATTCGTGAGACATAATAGCAAGAAACAATAATGAAGTAAGAACCAAGAGTTGAGGCAGTTACAGAAAGCAATTCTTATCCTTGAACTCATACAAACCTTATCAGTATGACTCAACACTAAACCATTATTATCGTTCGAATTCGTGTCCGATTATGTTAGTCACGCATACATACACATTCTAGAGGTAGAGGTAGTACTTTTAAATTAATTCTCCCTCATTTCATTTCAATTACTAACTCCAACATTCAAATAACAAAATAATATTGAAAAGACATGGTACAGTACCAAAATCTTGGGTTTTTGCGACGGGAAAATTGGTTGCAAATCGGTCGCAAACTGTTATTTTGCGACGGATGTTCCTTCAAAAATTTAATTTCAGAGGTCTGCATTCAAGGGGATTCGGACTCGGCTCATTTAGCATGCAAGTTGCGCGCATTACCGCTGAACCAAACACACATCTCATTTAATATATGTACTAAATATATATATATATATATATATATATATATATATATATATATATATA
>JAPKLW010000551.1:146572-177951 GCA_026898455.1 Plectranthus barbatus | reverse complement strand
ATATATATATATAATAAAAATACTTTAGTGGTGAACATTTCAAGAATCAAATTTCATATCTTTGAACTTCTTATAACCATGTTCTACTCCAAGAAGCTAACAAAATCTTGGTATAGTGAAAGTCAAATATATATTTTGTAATAGCTAGTCACAAGTGATGGATCACATGAAAATGAAAATATAAATTATGTGAAAAGTGGAAGAAGGGTAGCTAGCTAGCTAGTATGATCTAGTAGTCCACCCTCAACACTAATGCAATTAATTGATTTCCTCCTTGTTAGAGACATAACCACGAGAGAATGGCAACTCTCCTTGTCAAAAATCAAGTCACATCTATCGACCCACTCGCCACGTGTCATTCTCTTCTTATTATTAACCAATGATCGAGATCCATTTTCTAAAATTGGCTACTTTGCAGATTTTAATTTGTGTAAACAATGTCCATGGTAATGGAGCACGCCAAAAAGTAGGTGTGCAATTTTATTATAAGTCATAGTGTAACACTTCACTTCATGCCCAAACGAACTCACCCGAAATCGGCCATATTACTCATGAGTGGTTTGATCTGGCTTTCAAACTAGAGACTGGTCCCAAAAACCGACTCAAATCCTTTCTCGTGTGCTTTGTCTCCTCACTGACACGTAGCCTAATAAATTTCTCATGGGTGTTTTAGGGTTTTCCCGAAATGATTGTAAGAAAATATGATGCTCCATGTTGGTATGAGTAGCATCTATCAACTCATTTTAAGCTCTCCTTAGTTATACCGTCTCACTGTTGAATAGTCTCAGTATTTCTCTCATTCTGGTATAGGTTCAGTTCGTTTATATCCCCTTTCACTCAACTAATGAAAGTTTTACAGGAACCGTTCATTGTATGTGCTTCTTTACACCAACGTTCACTCTCAACTCCGACACCAGATCACTACCCATAGAGGCTTCATTGGATTAATTAAGACTTAAAACAAGAGTTGTTGTCCACGCCACATATTATATATACAAACCCTAATTGTTACCGAAAAAATTGCAGTTAATTATGTGTTATTAATTCATATTAAATTTTAAGAGAAAAACAAACAAACAAGAAGTTTTAATAACCATGCTTCTGTCGACCCTATTCACATGTCAGATGCGATTTTGCGTGAGCCCCCCTACCCCTCTCTACTTTGCCCCTCCCTCATTAAATTCTCTCTCTCTCTATTTATAATGTATACCTAATTTTACCAACAATTATTATTATTGTTCGTGTATATTATATGTTATCTACAATCTACATCTTATATATATAATCTAACTAATTGGTCCTCATCAATGGGCTTTCATCTTTTCATTTATGGAGCGGTTTTATCTATTTTATTTATCTTGTTTTGTTTTTACTTTTTCTCTTAATCAATGATACATGTATTATCATAATATGCTTGTGTTGAACCTTAAAATAATCTCGCTAATTTTGAGGCTCATTTACTAGGCCTAGCGAGTAGATCAATCGATCAAGACCCAACAATCTGATCATTGTTAGCCCAAACGTCCTCTCAAATCACTCCAACAACAAGTCGAATCACCTAACAACTGATACTCAACTCGGTCTAGCAATCGAACGATCTGAGTCGAGAATCAAGATACTGCTCAAGCAAGGCATCCAATCCAATACCAATAGCTAACAACAAGGAAATAGAGGCAAATTAAGCGGAATTGGACCATATCAATGCAAGAATTGAAAAGGAAAAAAGCCATTTTCGTGTTAGGGCTAAAGTTGATTTCCTTGTAAAAATGAAATAACTCCCTATAAATAGGAGGATAATTATTGTAAAGAGTGGGATTTTTCCTCCAGATTGAAAAAAAAAAAAAAAAACAAAGAAATTTCATTATAATTCTCCATTTTAAATATTCTTTTATACTAAAAAACTCACCCATCAATAGCTTGTGTTATATACTAATCAATTGTAATCAACTAATTAGTTACACAAATAGACTTCCCGTTTGGTGAAACTATAGTTAACATATATATCAATTTAAACAAAAGAAATATCAAAAAGTTGTTAAAAATATAATTGAAGGAAAATATATACCCATTTTGGGGTACGAGGATTTGCTCTAAATTCTAACAATATCAAATAAAAATCAAATTTTGGGGACAAAATAAGCAATGGACATATATTTTATGTTTGTATATCACATGATTTATATTTTTCTAACAACCCAATTTTGTCTCATCTGGGTCCCATCCCTCACGAAAATATATTTCATTTTATTACAAGTATATATATATATGCTATTCTTTTTTATTAAAAATCCCACCAACTTTCTTTAGCATCACCCAAAATAAATAATTGATAATAATAATAATAGTAAAGAAAAATATACATAAAAAGTATCAAAAGTCATATATTGTTTTCTTTTGGATTGATATAATCGTGGATGTCAAATATATAAAAGAAATACATTAGAAATTATCATTTAAGAGTATGTTTTCAATTTCATCCATTCACATTTCTAGACCAATATATAATGTCAAATCAATTTTATCAGCCATTATTCATTTTACTCATATGCTGGGCCGGTCCTGAGGTCGTGTGGGAAGTGCGCCGCACCCGGGTCCTAAAATATTGGCACACCATTTCTACAGTATTTTTAGCATTAATATATTATTAATTTATTTTAGTATTGAATTTACAAAATTATATTAATCTCAAATAAATAAATCCATCTTTAATTCAATTAAAATTAAATAGTAGATGACTTAAATTTATATTTTGCCTTATATAAGCTTAAAAATTCAAGTAAAATTAATGATAAGATGTCAAAATACTCTTTTTCACAATATTATATTAGTTATTTTATAATTAAAATGTGATTAGTCTATTTAAAAAATTTTGAAAAAAATGCTCTTGAATTGAAATAAAATGATCTAATAGATTGTTAGTTACTCTTTAACAAATACATTGTGAAATTCTTATTGGTGAGTTTGGTTAAAAAAAATAAAAGACATTTATGAGGTTATCTGTAAATGATAGTTATGCATTTTTTTTGTTTATTTTATTTAAGATTCATTTATTGATGAATATAATCAAAATTGGCATGATTTCAAAGTAAAATAACATAGATTTTTTTGTGATTTATAGTTTTTGAACAATTTTTGATTAAAGATTACATGCACCATATTTTATACTTTTATTATATTTTATTTGGTTTTTATTTATAATTATAATAATAAAATAGGGGCACCATCTATACTTATTGCACAGGGCCCTCAAAAGAGGATCCCTCAAACTCAAATTCATTGTTATTTAGGGGCTCCCAACCCTCTAGACGAGATTTTCTTCGTTTTTATAGTGTAATCCGAGTTTTTTTATGAGAAAACCCTTTTTTTGTGAATAAAAAACGAAATTGAAGATAAGGAAGAACAAAATTTGAGAGAGATGAGAATGAGAAGATAAACCGAATTTGAATTTTTTTTTGGTTATACTCAATTTTGTATATTAGCCCCTTATAATAAATTTCTGGATCCGTAAATGCCACTTCATCATTCATTCGGTATGTGTGTGTATGATCACATTCTTAATTAATAATGAAATTTACTATTTGTGCCTAAATTTGATTAGACTGTTATCATCTGCATAATGTGTTGGTTCATTGAATTCTCTAATTAAGCTCTGCTTAAATAGAATAAGTCTAATCAGAATATTGAAAAGGCCACGTGATTGGTCCAGAATAATGTCTTCTTTTTTTCTTTTTTCTTTTTTTTTTTTCCCAATTATGTAAAGTTAAATTTCTCGAAAAATAGAAATTAGATGCTGAATTCAACTCGGGCTTCGGTATTGGACCTTAATTTTGAGAGAGAATATTAAGTGGGTCCATTTTGTTAACAAGCTAATGGGCCCAATACGACAAGGGTGTTTGATGTTATGAATGGGCCAGTAATCTGGCCCGGCCCGACCGAGCAGGGCTGTAGATTTTCCAAGCCCAAAGAAAATGGAGCAAGTTTGTATTTACGTAATTACCCTCGGAATTATATATCAAGCAATTTATTCTCATTGAAATGCTAATATTTCATAGTTAAAAAAATAAAATAAAATAAAAAACCCTCAAAGTGAATCTCAGAAAGGGGCATTCGCAATTTTGTGGTAAAGAAAAATAAATAGATTTTAATTGAATAAAATATAGTATTCCCTCCGTCCCGCCCGAATTGTTACACTTACCAAATTGGGCGTCCCAACCGAATTGTTACACTTACTAAACATGACAATTTTTTTACACTTAATAATAAAATATTAATTCCACTTACACTCACGTTCTTAATTCTCGTGCCGAAAAGAAGTGTAACAATTCGCATGGGACGGAGGAAGGAGGAAGGGAGTATATATTTGGAGGCAAACCCACGTGATATTACTTAGCATGTGAAGCTTCTCTGAAATCCAACCAGTCGGCACGTGATAATAATTTCAACAGAAACAAAACAATGATTATTTCCACATTAATTGTTGGTGTCCTAACATCTTGTGGCTTATATTTTTTATTTCAATTTCAATAATAGTGGTCCATTGTAGCACCTGTGATTTTCCATATTTTCACTCCTCCAGAAAAAAAATATTCCCTCCGTCCCGGGTCTCTTGAGACGTTTGATCGGGCACGGAGGTTAAGAAAAAATGATTAGAAGAGTTAGTGGAGTAGGATTAGTAGGTTAATGATTAGGAGAGATAGTAGGGTATGAGAGATAGTGGGGTAGGAGTAGAGTAGGTTTAGTGGGTAATTAATTAATAAAATCTTTCCAAAAAAGGAAACGTTGCAAGTGTTTTGGGACGGATCATAAAGGAAAACGTTGCGACTGTCCTGGGACGGAGGGAGTAATAAATATATATATATATATATATATATAAAAATGGTATTTGTGGGTCAAATAAATAATTATTAGAAATTTGTTCAGTATTTTGTTTTGCAGAAAGGCAGATAGTCCATTCCTTCTCTTGTAATAATTGCTGCACCATTCTCACTTTTTTTAAAAAAAATTTATATATATAGTGCAAGAACCTGTCACCATTGTCTGTTGCCTTTTCCTTTTCCTTTTTTACTTTGAGAATTCATTCTTTCATCACGTGATCTGCTCTCTACGTGAACATTGCTTTCTTTCCTACTGTTCGTGTAGGCCCCCAAAGCTAGGGTTGAGCAAGAAACTGGAAATCGAACCGAACTGAAAAAAATTCAGTTATTTTGGAAATGATAGTGAAAAACCTCTTGCCAGAGTATTTTTTTCAATTGAATAACCAAATTTATATATATATATATATAATTTTGATTTTAAATTTTATTAAATTTATCTTAAAATTCTCGTAACAAAAACCAAATAAAAATTTTAGTTCGATTATTTCAATAATTCAGTTCGGTTCGATTACTTTTAATATAAATTCAATTATTTTACAAATCAAAACTGAACCGAATATATAAATTCAATTATTTTACAAATCAAAACTGAACCGAATAATGATTGCATCATTTATCCAAAGAGAAGGAGAAAAAATAAATTTAAAAAAAAATAAGTTGATTCATTTTGTGAAAGAGTTGGAAAAAGGTGGATGATGATCCAAGTGAGATTATATTCTGTTTAAGCACACAAATCCCCACTAGAAATGGAGTGACAGTCTTCACTTCCCAATATCTACATCTATCACCATCTCATATTCATTAAAAATTTCAAATATTTAAATTTAAAAAAAAAACATAACCAAATGATATGCAAAAAAAAAAAAAAGGTCAATGGTTTCCTCTTCTCATATGCGATGATGTTGCAGTTGCAGCAGCCTCGAATACGCGCCCTCTGGCCGGCTGATCAGCTCGCCGTGGCTGCCTTGCTCGGCAATCCGGCCGTCTTGAACCACGGCGATGCTGTCCACTCCGCGTATGGTGGACAGCCGGTGGGCCACGAGCACGGTGGTCCGGCCTCTCATCAGCCTCTCGAGTGCTTCCTGTAGGACGCATTCCGACTCTGCGTCGAGCGCGCTGGTCGCCTCGTCGAGCAGAAGAATCGATGGATCCTTGAGCACAGCTCGGGCGATGGCGATCCGTTGCTTCTGCCCGCCGGAGAGCTGGACACCTCGCTCGCCCACTGGGGTTTTGTAACCTTGGGGTAGTCCGCTGACGAACGCGTGCACGTTGGCTGCTCGTGCGGCCTCGACCACCTCGGCCTCAGTCGCGCCGTCTTTCCCGTAGGCGATGTTGTCGAAAATGCTGGCGGCGAAGAGGGCGGGCTCTTGCTGCACTAGGCCTATCTTGAGCCGGAGAGACTGCAAGTTCAGTCTCCTGATGTCTCTCCCATCGATCATCACTTTCCCGGAGAGTGGATCGTAGAACCTCTCGATCAGCGCTATAACCGAGCTCTTACCCGAACCGCTCGCGCCAACGAGCGCCTGGCTCTGCCCGGCTCGAATCCTCAAGCTAAGGTCCTTGAACACCATCACATCCGGACGCGAAGGGTAAGCAAAGTCGACATGGCGGAGCTCAATATCACCGCGGATTGACTCCACAGGCTCGGCTTCCGGATCATCCGGATCGATCCTCGTGGAACGGTCGAGGATCGAGAACACGGAACCGACGGCTTCTCCACCCCTGATGATCTCCGGCGCAAGGCTCACCGTTTCAGCCACCGAATTAGCCGTGATAACCAGGACTACAAACACCTTGATCACCTTCGAGAAGGTGGAGACGCCGTTGCTAACGAGGTGCGCGCCGTACCACAAAATGAGAGCTTCGGATCCATACAGAGCTAGCTGAGACAGACCGAACATAAAACCCGAAGACTGGCTGCGCGCAAGGCTTCGAAGCTGGGGGACCCGGAGCTCCTGGCAGAACAACGAGAGGATTTTCTCTTGCGCATTGAACGCTGCAACGGTTCTAATGTTGCTCACTCCTTCACCGGCAATCATGCTCGTTTTCGCATGCGCCTTCGCCGTGTCTCCGGCGAACCCTTTCAGAGAGAGTTGCTGTAATAGTTCACAACCAAAGACATTGTTAGTTAACCATTACATTTGCAAACAACTCTTCCAATCCAAATCACTGAACTCATATCATATACAAAACAAATAATTTTCTTGAAATTATTTTTTTTAAGAAAATCTTGAAATTTAAAAAAAGTATATAATCACGGGATGAGAATCTCTGGCAAGTCAGGTGTGAAACAGTTAGAAAGAGTGGAAAAATCAGGCCATATTCAAACCCTGCCATTGCAGCATGAAGTTGGGGGGTCCCATAATTTTCAGACATGAAACTGACTCTCACTGCAGGCCATGTAGTTGCAGAGCAAGGTTAAAAATCTTTAGTTGGGCACAGTAAAAAAAAAAAAGTAAACAGTAAGATATGGGCATAAACAATCAACAAACCCCATATATGACTCGGATAAGAAACCTGCAAAAACTTTGAAGTTGATGAACAATAATGGAATCCTCACATACTTTTTCTCATCTCTCTCTCTCTCTCTCTCTCTCTCTCCATGTGTATATAATATTATAATATGTTCAGTTATATGTGTTTTTTGTTTCTTTTATGCTCACTACATATTATGCAAGTTTCAAGAAATCATAAGCAGGATTGTAGGAAGCACGTGTGGAGCACCATTCCACAATTTGTAGTCACTTTCTTGTCTTGTAGTTTCAAGAAGACTGTGAATTTGGGATTCCAAGATTCAAATTTTATGGCAATTTTATAAGACTATGCAGTTACCATTATAACCTTGCTGTAGAGGAAAACAAGATTTTTACCTGAGCAAAGTTTGCTAGGACTAGAAGGGGGAATGTGCCAAGAATTAGCAGTGAGACCCTCCATTCAACTATGAAGGCAACTATGAAAGAAGTGAGAAGTGAGGTCATGTTTTGCAGTATCACCGATATCCTCTCGGCGATGGCGGATTTCACATCCGCGGCGTCTGTAGCCAGGCGGGCTGCTAGGAGGCTCGAGTTGTTCTCCTCCTCGTCGAACCATGCAACTTCATTCCTCAAGATTGCTGTGATGGATTGGAGAGTTTAAGATCATGAGGCAAAATTGTTCATCATATTAATGGGACTAAAACAAGAACAGATTTTTTAATACCTGCAAGCATCATCCTCCTTACTCTTGTGGTGAGGTTTTCACCCATGATACTGAAGAAGTAGTGCTGAATCAGATACGCGACGACAGCGTAAAGACCGGCCCCGATGTAGATGAAAACGTACTCCTTTGTTTTTCGCTCCATGGCAGCAGGGTTCCGGTAGTAAAACACCTCGATCATGTTACTCATCACGATAGCAAAAGTTGGGCCGATGAAACCGGATAGAACAGATCCTACAGCTCCCATGATGGAATACGGCCACTCGGGTGCATTGAGTTTAAGCAGTCTACAGAAGTAACCAGCCGGGGCAGGATTTTTCCTATCGGTTTCAGCGTTTGATACCATCTCTATACGACCATCAGCTCCCGTGCTGTAAGAATAACTCAAGTTTCTTAAGCTCCCTGATCGGAGGCTGAGAGACTTCGTCGACAATGAATGGCTCAGGCGTGATGAGCGTGCACGACGTGTTGAAGGATTTGAAAAGTCTCTGTTCCCAACCATTTCCTGGAATCTGATCAAGGATGCATATGCACCGGCTTTGGCAATTAGTTCTTCGTGTGTTCCAGTTTCGACAACTTGCCCTTGCTGTATAACTGCGATCGAATCAACATTTCTGATCGTTGATAGCCGGTGCGCTACAACCACAGTAGTTCTTCCGACCATCAGGCGATCTAGAGCCTCCTGAACGATGCTCTCCGAACCTGCATCTAGTGCACTAGTGGCCTCATCGAGGAGAAGTACCTTCGGGTCCTTCAGCATAGCCCTTGCAATTGCTATTCTCTGCTTCTGTCCCCCAGAAAGTTGGACGCCTCGCTCCCCGACCTGGAATAGAATCAAACGAGTCAGTTTAGAACTTGTCTTATTCAATACAAGGCAGCATTAGAGACAAAATCAACCTGAGTTTTGTATCCATTAGGAAGCAAGGTGACAAAGCTGTGAGCATTAGCAGCGGAGGCAGCAGCTTCGACTTCAGCCATGGTCGCATCAGGCTTTCCGTAGAGGATGTTCTCCAGTATCGTGGTTGCAAAGAGCGCAGGTTCTTGGTTCACCAACCCGATTTGATTGCGCAACCATCTTAGCTGCAGTGTCTTGATGTCAACATTGTCCAGTAAAATCTCTCCTGATAATTTCATTACAATGCCAACGAAATTTAGCGTAACGGTTTTCATCAATCACTAAGGAGTTGAAAGAATCTAATAAAATTACCTTGATTAGGATCATAAAACCTCTCTATCAACGAGACGACGGTGCTTTTCCCCGAACCACTACCACCGACTACAGCAACCGTTTTTCCAGCAGGAAAAAAGATGGAGAAGTCTCTGAAGATGATGACATCAGGTCTGGAAGGATAGCTAAAAGTCACATTTTTGAACTCAATGTTTCCTCTGATATCAGTCAAGCAGTTCACATTCGAAGTATTATCGTCGATAATGGTCGGTTTTTGCTTGATTATTTCCATTAACTTGTATCCAGCAGCTTTACCTTTGCTGAATGCCCCAAGATTTGAAAATGACTGACCCAAGCTCCTGTAGAGACCAAATAGTTAGAACACTCAGCTTCACCCCAAAAAGAAGAGCATATAATAGCAATCTATCTTACATGCCACCGACGATAGCAGAGAAGATCGCGGTGAACGCCTTGCCACCATCCGTCTGTCCGTTTCGGATAAAAACACCAGCATACCAGAAAACAAGAGCCCATGACATGCATGCTATACCATAGGTACATCCTAATCCAAGCCCCTTAGCCATTCCAGCCTTGTACCCCAATTTCAATGTGTTCTGGATCAAATCCGAATATGCACCGAGAGCTTTGCTCTCACCAACGTACGAGTAAACTGTCCGGACTTGTGCAATAGACTGCAGTTGCAGAAATTCGAAAAACAAAATTCTAAGTATATAATATTGAGATCAACATTTGCATCTACAAGAAAGCAACCAATATTCTTACTTAAGATGTAAATAGTTACCACATTTTCAAATATAACACTAGGCCAGTCTTGAATACGGACAATCAAGCGAATAACACGCGAAGCAAATGTTACTACCAATCATTCAAAAGCAGAATATAGCAATGTGCAGTATAAAATGAGCATCACAACATCTCCAAGCTCACCTGCTCAGCAATTATACCAGCATTTGCATACGATTCGCGGCTCTTGGAGGTGAGCCCGGTTAGAGTATAAGCATACAAACCACCTGCAAAGGCGATTCCCGGGATCACAGCCACACTGAGCAGAGCTAGCCTCCATGCTGACACGAACCCAACCACGAGCCCCGCCAAGAATGTCGAAAGATAATGAATGAAATTGCCAACCTACATTCCCAAGCACAAACACAACTAACTCAATATAACTTCATCAAAGCAGAAACCAACTGAAATCCAAATTATGCCACACTAAATGCACTATGCCAATCACAACAGAGATGAACAGTGAAGACAGACCTTCTCACTGATGGCATCTTGGACAAGCAGAGTATCAGTGGAAACACTGAAAACAATATCCCCAGTTCTTGCATCAGTGTCAAAAAATCCAACATCTTGTTTCAGCACAGCCTCTAAATACTTCTTCCTCAATGTGCCTGCTTGCCTCTCACCAGTGTACATCCAACATGCGATTTCTGGGGTTTTTTAACACAACAAATGATGAAAAAAAAAGTGGACAAACACATCAATCAAACTTCAAGAATTAGAACCTAAGCCCCCAGCAAGGTTACAAACGGAAACATTAAATTCTCGAGTATCATGGCTGATGGAGATGTGTGGTGAGATAATATAAAATAGGGAAGAAATTTCGAGATTTTGACAGGTGAAGAGGATCGAGACAATGGGACGGTCCACGGACCACGTGCGACTGATCCGAATTGAACTGTCTAATGCAGTATTAAATGTAATAAATAAAAAAAATAAGACCCCCCCCGCCCCCCACTTATACTATACACTAAAAAAACAGCATAAAAATTTGCTAAAATCAAGAAATGAAACCGGCGATCGATCTCAAATCAAGAATCCAACCTGCGTAGGAGGAGAGGCACACCACGAGTCCAAGATACACGAAATACAGAGCATACTGTATCAAAACAAGAAACAAATACGAGTAGTTAGATCTGATCAAGTTATCACACGCCATAAATTTAAAAAAAAATTCATTCATTCGCAAATTTAGAAAACCTTCGAAACTTCATGCGTCATCTGTCGCAAATCCATTTGATTTTTCCCAAAGCCATTGACCATTTCCCCAAAGAGGAGAAAGAAAACGGGCATGGAAGAGCCGTGCACGACAGCGCCGAGGCTGCCCGCAACCATCAAAATGACGTCGTATTTGTCCGCAAACGAGAAAAGCTGATAGAACGGCAGGCTCTGCTCCTTCTTCTTCTCCGCCTCCGGCATTGCTTTCCCGTCGGCCGCCTCCGCCATTTCCGAAGGTTAAAAAAATCGAGTCTTTGAGAATGGAAACGGCAAAAAAGCAGCTACCTTTCTCGAGCAGAGAAGAAAGCACGTCAAATGTAGGCAGTGGAAGGGCTATGCATGGTCATATCTCTGATGGGTTTTTCCGTTTTCAGCATATCATAGAAGGATCATCGGAATCTTGAAGAAACAAGAGATCCCAGTGTAGGCTTTGGAAGTGAGTTGATACTGAAGTGAGCTAAAAGCTTACCAGTGCGAGAGAAAGAGAGAGAGAGGAAGCTGGGTCTTGCCCGAAAGAGAAAGGAAAGTGTGGGCAAGTGTAATAAATTAGTAAGACCACTGGTCAAATATGGAGATGGAGAGAGAGAGAGAGAGAGAGAGAGAGAGAGAGTGGGTGTGAGTAGGAAGGGGTTGGAATATTTATAGAGGGGGAGGAGATGGAGGAGTATTATTCAAAACTAACAATGGTTTTTGTAAAAAGAGTCATGTCTGGCCTGGGTTAAAGGGAATCTCTGCAGCGGCATTGATATTTGTGATTCTTTTTTTATTTTTTTAAATCTCACTGTCAATTTCTTTGAGTGGCTCTGGGTGTTTTTTATTTTTCGGAATAAAAATGGAATTTTTTCGGGCAAGGAGAAAAGGTGAGTTCTTGATTCGTTTGGGTAAACTATTCTTGCATCAATTTGATTCGTAATTTTATTTTCATTCATCTTCTCATCATTCATTGCTCATGCATAAAGTGGGAGTAAAGTTATTTTCTAAAAATTTATATTGTTGTAATCTTTAATTTTAAGATTGATGTGATTGTTGAAATTCAAGTTCGCTTGTGACACATTATATGTTGGATTCGTTATACTCCCTCCGTCCCATCTGAATTGTCTCGGGTTGACCGGGCACAATAACCAAGGAGTGTGAGTGTAAAATAAGTTGAGTGGAATTAATATTTTATTGTTGAGTGTGAAAAATTTGCCTTTTTAAGTAATGGGACAATTGAGGTGGGACGGACGAAAAAGGAAAGTGGGACAATTGAGGTGGGACGGAGGGAGTATTTATATTCTTTTATACTCCCTCCGTCCCAGATTAATAGTCTCATTTGCTTTTGGCACAATAACCAAGGCATGTGAGTGTAGAATGAGTTGAGTGAAATTAATATTTTATTGTTGAGTGTGAAAAAGTTACCCTTTTTAGAAACGGGACTATTAAAGTGGGACGCACGAAAATGGGAAATGAGACTATTAAAGTGGGACGGAGAGAGTATTATTCGGTTCTATTTCTGCCGGTAAAAAAATAATTAAATCGAAATAATCGAATTTTTATTAGAGGTAATCGAATTATTGAAATAATCGAACGAAATTCTTATTCGGTTTTTAGTTATTTCTTCAGCTATAAACCCAATTTTAATATATATTTAATAAATTACTAAATCTAAAAATTAAAAATATAAATTGTATATATTTTATTATTAATATATATATATATATATATATATATATATATGTTAAAAATATATTTTTTAATATATATTAAAAATATATTTATATTAATATAAATAAATATAATATTATATTTATTAATATTATATATATAAATTCAATTTCTCGATTATTTTGGTTCGGAATAAAAATAACCGAACCGAAAACCAAAATTTTCAAACCAAAATAATTGAAATTTTTTTGCAATGGTTCGATTTTCAGTTTTTTCGATTTCTTGCACACCTCTATATATATAGTCAGTATGAATTTTATTGAAGCGATCTTTTATTATAGGGTAATTCTAAACATAGCCACATTTTTTCTCCTCATAGCCCCATATTTACATAAATTAAATTATTTTTTAATAATACAATTTTACCCTTTTAACACATCCTAAAATTAAAACCCTAACTAAAATAGCAAAGCCATACGTATTCAGTATTCTTTAGCCTCAGTTCTTCTAAGAATTCAGTCTTTTTCTTTCTATCTAGATCAAACTAAGCCATAATTCATTCTATATAGGGGTGGCAATTTTTGATCCGATCCGATAATCCGACACGAATCCGCACGATAATAACGGATAAGGATTGAAGCTTATCGGATATGAATTCTTATCGGATCGACACGATAAGGACACGAAAAATTCAGATCGGATTCGGATAGGATGCGGATCGGATACGGATATCCGTTAATAAATTAATAAAAATTATTTATTTTTTAAATATAATAATTAATTAATTGATTTTGATATATTAATATAGATTTAAAGCTCTTTCAAAAACTCAAATGTTTTGATTCTTCATTGTTCGTGTCCCATTATTAATTCACCACTAAAAAATGTATTTATTTATCTATTAATTATATTTTTAATATTTATTTTCTTTTACTATCAAAATTTAATAACTTTTTTTTTTCTCAACTTCAAGTTTTCAATTAAGTTGTGTTGAGGTTCGATTTCACGAGAAAATGGAACCCTTAGAACTTCATGAGAATGTCACAGATAATAACGATAATTGGAAATAACAAACGAGAATTAAAGGCAAAAAATCAAATATGCAGCGAATTAAATGGCGTCAATATAACCGCTCTCAATAATGAAAAGAATCTGTATAGAATTTAGCAGAGTTACGGCTATGTTTTGCTAAGAGAGAATCGATGCAAAAAATGAGCCTTCTGCCCCTATTTATAGACAGGATAGGGGCAGGCAGGCAGCAACTAACCCTAGCCGTCAAGCAGTAACGGTTCGCCACAAATATCGGACCGTTCGCGGGTTTTTCGGAGGTGGTTAGGACCTTCAACGACCGGGCGCCGCCAGTGAGCTAGGGTTTCTCTTCCTGGAACTCCTCGATATCGACCCTTACGACTCCTCGACGGCGAGGCCTTGACTGGGGCGGATTTTCAGTATCTTGTTGACGTTGGTGGACTAGCTTTACGAGTTGGGCTCGTTTGCGCGGGCCAACTTGTCTATTGGGCCTGGGCTCGTGGGCCTGGCCCCAACAAGTTGTATCAACAACGAATTAACTAAAAGGTGGGATCTTAAATTTTAATGTTGATGAAAGTATTGTAGATTCTCATTAATTGTCTCAACTCTTTCAATTTCACCATGATAGATTTAAAGTATTTATTATAATTTATTTTATTTGTTATAAATCAGTTTTAATTAATATTTTCCTCCCTCAAAATTGTAAGTGAAGTATTGACGACTAAGGTGAAAGATTGATCAGTATTTAGAAATGAACATGTTTGATCACTAGAATTAGAATTTAAGATTTATCTATGTATCTTCGGATATTTGATTGAGGATTTTAGTTTCAAATGAAGTTGCAGTTTTATTTATTTATCAAACACATTATTTGAACAATCAAATATGAATATTTTGTATTATCTTATCAAATTTTTATTAGATTATAATTGCGTTTATTGAAACGGATTCTTATTGAATTAATCCGATTTGGATTCTTATCGGATCGGATACATAACGGATCATTCAGATTGGATACTTATTGGATCCTTAACGGATACGGATCAGATTTGTGCGGATACGGATTTGAGCTTAACGGATCAGATATGGATACGGATTTTATTTTTTCTTAACGGATTGGATACGGATTTGACCTTAACGGATCGGATCGATAACGGATTGACACGATAAGGATCCGATCCGCACGAATTGCCACCCCTAATTCTATATACTTAATCGGATTCATAACGAAACAATTTTTAATACTCCCTCCGTCCCAATGTATTAGACATATATTCTTTTTCGGTCCGTCCCATTTATTAGACACGTTTCCTTATTTGGCAAAAAATTAACAAAATATAATCAAAATTAACTAATGATTATTAACAAAACATAATCTTAATCACTCCGCCTACATTTCTTGACTTTTTTAAGATATTAATTAGTGATTATTTTATTAATATTTTTTGAATTAATCTTTCTTTAAATATTTATTTACTATTTATCTTGGTTCATGTGCCACTCCCTCCGTGTCTAATAATATGGGACGGAGGGAGTATTAAAGATTAATTTTCTTGCAGATTTTTATTCATTCCACCCTTTTTCAAAGCATGAACCAGTAATAATTCTTTTCCTTTTCAAATTCATTGATTTTTGTATTATTTGAATTGTCTGTCTGTACAAATATTATTAGGAGCAAATAAATAAATTAAGATGGTTGTTGGTCTCACTAATTAAACTGGAGTTCAACAACAAATAACTAAACAATAATTTTTTTTGATAGAGATAGAGATAGAGACAGCTTCACATAAAGACTTGTAATAAATTAATTTGAATGGTTGGATTTAATTGTTGTTCTTGAGTTTGATGTTGCATAAGGAAGAAGAGAGAGATACGAGAGTTGAGAATTGAGGGAAATTTGCGTAGCCAAATCTGTTGGCTATGTTAGGTAGGAATAGTGAAGGGTAAAATTGAACTTTTACAAATCTTTTATTTAAAATTACTAATGAAAATATATTAAAAAATAGCCACTTTTCTTATAAAAAAACCTTAAATAGCCATATGTATGTATACACAGGAGAATTAGCCAAAATAAGGTGGACTTACACAATTAACCTGACATAGACCTGATTTTTTAAGGGTTTTTAATTCTAACTATCATTATTGTAATGATTCAATTTTTGTCACTCACATTAATAAAAAATATATATTTACCGAATTAAATTTTGATGTTCTATTTAATTTTCATTTCATATTTATGAATAATATATTAAAAAATGTTTACGACATCAATCAATGTTAACATTTTAGATTTTGACTTCTATGTGCGATTATGTTAAATTTAATAATTAAAAAAAAACATCTTTTGACATGTTCGGTCATTTGCGATTAATAAAAATAAGTTGTTATATTTTAAATTTCATTTGTACTCCCTCTGTCCCTATGTATTGGCCCTTTCCTTTTTACACACAAACCAATGCAAATGGAAAAAATTAATAAAATATTGATGATATAAAACTTGAATGGAAATAAAAAGTGTGTAAATAACCAAAAAGGGCACTACAATTACAAAGCCAACTAAAAAAAACTGAAAAGCTGAGATTTAAAACTCCCACCAAAATATTTTGGTGGGAGCTGAAATGATCAAAAAGTTAGAGCCAAAATATTCAACTGCAGGACCAAACAGCAGCTTTACATGTTTATAAATAGAGAGGCAACTTAAACCATTACACATCCTATGAGAAATTACAAAAAATGGGTACAAACAAAGACATTCCAGCTTCAAAGAAGGAGGAAATTATGCAATTCTTGCTGGGGAATTGCATCAATGGCAAACCAAAGAGGGGGAAAATTGTTGAGGCTGCCTCCATTTTCAACTGCAGCAAGAGAAGCATATCAAGGATTTGGGAATCTGCAACAAAACAAATGGAAAGAGGTGAAGTTATGCATGCAGTTAACAAAAGAATGAAAAGAATCAGCCACAGAAAAATTGAGGTAAACCTTTCTCAAATTGCTGAAGTTGAGATTCAAAAGAGAGGGACAATTAGAGCACTAGTTGAAAGCATTAACATTCCTAAATCTGTAGTAGGAAGATGGGCTAAATCACATCTGATCAGGGCACATACTAATGCTATTAAACCAGCCTTGACAGCTCCTAACAAGTTGACTAGGTTGAGTTTCAGTTTGCAAGCTGTGGATTATGATAAAGAGTTGGATATCTTAAGATTTAAACCTATGAAAAATGTTGTACACATTGATGAGAAGTGGTTCTATCTAACCAAGAATACACACAAGTACTACATCACTGAAGGTGAACAAGAAGTGCTTCGAACATGCAAGAGTAAAAAATTCATCCCCAAAATCATGTTCATGTGTGTTGTGTGTCGACCTATCTTTTCAGAAGAAGGAAATGTTGTTTTCGATGGAAAAATAGGGATTTGGCCATTCACTGAAGAAGTGAAGGCTAAGAGAAATAGCAAGAGGAGGGCTGCAGGCACAATGGAGATAAAACCAGTAGAATCAATCACAAAGCAAGTGATAAAGGACTGCTTGATAAATCAGGTGAAAAATTTAGAATTTTTTAGTTCCTGAGTGTAAGAATGAGCTTATTATTGCTGAACATTTTTGAATTCCAGTTCTTGTAATGTAAACATGTGTTCTTATTATGTTTATATTGATAAATGTTCCTACATCTCAGATTGTACCAACAATTAAATCAAAATGGCCTGAACGTTTAAGTAAGACTATTTACATTCAACAAGACAATGCAAGGCCACACATTGGAAATGAAGACCTAGACTTTTCAAGCTGTTGGGAATGGTGATGGGTTTAAGATATCATTGGTTCAACAACCACCAAACAACCCAGATTGCAATGTGAATGACTTAGGATTTTTTAGAGCAATTCAAAGCTTACAGCAGCAACATCAATGCAGGGATGCCACAGATTTAGTCAAAGCAGTCATTAGTAGCTTCAATACTCTTGAAGCAATGACTCTAAACAAAGTTTTCCTATCCTTACAGTGCTGCTTGAAGGAGATTATGACAGTTAAAGGATGCAACAACTACAAAATCCCTCACATGAAGAAGAATTCATTATTGTTGCTGAATGAATTACCTAAGGATCTAGAAGTACCTAAGGCTTTGGTTAAGGAAAGCCTAGAGTACCTAATGCAGCAGGGGCATACACAAGGATTGGAGAAGCTGATTGTTGATTTAGGATTAGTGATCACATGAATGGTGCAGAGGTTGAAAGCTCAAGTTTTTTTGTAAAGCTTTAAGATGAAATGGGGTTTTTTGTAAATGGTTTTAGATGCATTAATGTGGCTGAAAGCTGAAGACTTTTTGTAAAGCTTTTAGATGCATTAATGTAAAGAAAAGCTTTTATATGTATGAATGTGAATGACTCAAGAACAACTTGCAAACAGAAACAACAACCATTCAATTGTTGAATGAGACATGATTTAAGACTAGCTTGCAAACAGAATCAACAACCAATCAATGTTTGAAACCACTCCAAAGCTGTGTAAAGCAATTTAATTGTAGTATCTGAAGTGTGTGCAGATTGTACAATTGCATCATTTCAGATCATTAGCCACAAATTCCCACTACAGAACCAACAGCAAATTAAAAGAATCAGCCACAACCACTGCAGACCACAATAGATGATCACAGACCACAACCAACAGCCCCATAGTGATCATCGAAGACCAGAAACCAACAGCAAATTCATCGCAGACCACATGCAACAAAAATTGATCGCAGACCACAACCAACATAGAAATCACAGACCACAACCAACAGCCCCATAGTGATCATCGAATACCAGAAACCAACAGCAAATTGATCGCAGACCACAAGCAACAAAAATTGATCGCAGACCACAACCAACATAGAAATCATCGCAAACCAGAAGCAACAAGTAAAAGCCATCAAGTGATTAGAAATAACCGGATGTTGGGAAAGTATATTTCCCAAAATTGTCGAACCACCGCCTTGATCTCTTCGTTTTCAAGCCTCAACGCCTCTGCTTCGAACGCCAGCCACTCCCACTCCTTGGTGTATGGCCCGCTCAGAAAAATACGCTCATTTGGGCTGCCAATCTCCGCCTCCAAGCCTCCGGCGGCATCGGATCCATCGGCGCATGAATCAGAAGGGATCGGTTCAGTAAATGAGTGAAGAGAGCAAGGACGGAAACAGATCTCGGTCGAGGAAACATCACCTGCGCGGCAGACTGGTGGCGGAGAACCGGCGGCCGGGGGGTTCGTCATCACGTGCAGCTCTTCGTCTGCAATCGAAGAACCGGCGGGCGGGGGTTTCATCATCGCGGTCAGAGGGGCGGCGGCTGCTAGATGGACGACCGATTTGAGGGGAAGAGAAGACGGCGGATCAAACGAAGAGAGGAGAAAGGGTTTAGGGTTCGCTCAGAAAATAGGGATCGAATGAAGATTTTCGATCTATTCGATTATTCAATCGAATAGATCGGCGGGGGTAGGGGGGTAAAAAAATTTAGGGTTTCAAGGGTAGTTTAGGAATTTCATGTTTTTTTTTAATATAATTAAAATGAATATAAAAATATTATAATTTTGCCAAAAATAGAAAGAGGGCCAATAGATGGGGACGGATGAAAACGGAAAGAGTGACCAATAGATTGGGACTGAGGGAGTAACTTCTAAATATTGTTAGCGAGTTCATTTGATATATAACATTTGTTATCCTAAGTTAATTTTGATTTAGTTTATTATCAAAATTAATTTAATTTCGTTATCTATTTGGCATTTCTATCACAAATTAATTTCAATTTGCTATCAAAATTCAAAAATTAAATTAATTATGTTTGCCATCTAAAGTAATTAATTGGAAATATGCTATTCTAAACCAAAACTGGAATTTTTCTATGACAAATTATTTTATTAGTGATCTTGTTTGAGATCAACATTTTTTTAGATTCAAATTTTTGTCGGACTACTCATTTACAATTCAGTCACGTCCATTTAAGATTATGTTTGCGATTTAGACAATAACTTTAAACTTAATGAAATATATTTGCGATATGTTTGTAATTTAAAATTTTTAAATATTTTCTTATTTTTGGATAATAAATTCACTAATTAAAATTGATTAATACCATTATTAATTTTAAAAAGATTTTTCCATGTTTGAAAGCTTGCGCAATTAATCTTGCTAAAAAAACAAGATTTCCGACAAATTAATTTTTTTTAGAAGTCCAAATTCAAAAATATATCATTATATTTAAAAAGCTGAGGGTATTTTTGGAAAATGGTTATTTTTTAAATGTATACATAAAAGTGGCTATTTAGAGTTTTATTATAATGAAATAGGCTATTTAAGATTTTAACTCATTAATAATTGGGGGCTACGAAGAGAAAAAATGTAGCTGTGTATAGAATTACCATTTATTATAAATTTAGTATCATTAAAATAGAATTTAGGTGGAAATGGGTGCTATGATTTCTGCATTTAATATATTCTGATCTCAAATTGGACCATACCCTGTATTATAGTTAAAGATGTCGATGAAACCCTATTATATTCCCCTCTCTATATATATATATAAAAAAAAAATGAATTTGTTTTTCTAGAAGCAAAGAAATGATTTTTATTGATCTTTGCATTTATTGTGTAAGGGGGGATAGATATTTATGCGTTTTTTTTTTAGGAAAAATAAAGCAAAATAGTTTTGAACTCAACTACCAAAAAAATACGATTGATTATTAGTGTTGGATTTATGCCACATGCAATAAATAATAAATAGGATTGAAAATTAAGATTGTCGGATTTGATTTTAGAGTGATGCGGCATGCGTTTATTGATTATGACTTTTATGAAATAAATGTATGTGAAGAAATTATTTAAAAATTAAAAAAAAAAAGAGCATTAAATATTTAATATTACACTGTCTAATTATCCTGCTCCACCATGATGAAATTAATCAATCCATTTCCATATTTTGTACAATTTTCCTACAACCATGATTGAGGTTAATATTGTAATATCACAATTAGCTTGTCTATTCGCTTGAATTAGGTCTACGTTTGAATTTTCAACTCTTTGATAAACTTCAAATGGATTTTAAGAATTTAAAATTATATAAATAAAAAAGGAGATAAAGATTTGGTATAAGTTGGTAAAGAAATGTTTTTTAGGTGAAAAAGGTGTAGTAACTTTTTTTTTTTTTTTTGACAAAGTGATTTTTACGATCCTCTTGCAAAATCTCCAGAAAATTGTAATAATCATCAATACTTTTAAAATGTAGAATATGCACTTTTTTGTGTTGATTAGAAGTTATTTTGTAAGAGTAATATTTATTTGAAAAAAAAAAAAAAGCACCCACAAATTGTATGTATGAATTTATGACTCACATTAGACCCGATTTCCTACTTTCATTTCTAATTAACTACCATATTTATAAATTATTGGATATTATAATATATTTTCATAAGATTTAGTAAGTTTTATGCATTCACGTGAAGTCAAATTACAAAATAAAATATGAAACCTATATAAGAACCACATGAGATTCTTTGTTCCATTTTTTATGTTTAATTCTCTATTCTACCATTAAGATCATTAGTCTTATTTAATGGAGTATTTTCTTTATAACTTTAATTTATTACTATTTAGATTAATTTTATAATTTTATAAGTTCAGTCATAAAATTCATTCCGCCCAATTAGAATATATAATATTTTGTATTAATTAACTTTAAGTTTTTAACTAAATTTGATTAATTCATAATCATGTATTCTTATAAATCTTTGATTTTATTCTCCAAAATCAATTAAAGTATATTGTAGGACCTAAAAGATGAATTATAAATTAAGGACCTGGAAAATCACAGAATTTTTCAATTCAGGACCCGAAAGATCATATTTCTTAATCCACAACCACAAGTATCAGGTTATGGAATACGAATTGCATGATCTTTCACGTCCTAAATCGAAAATTCATCTTTTAAGTCTTGAATCAATATTTAAACTATTTTCGGGATCCTGCGTCGACAATTCTCCATTCTTAATTATTGTTTTCGTAACTGAACAGTAAACATAATACCATTGTGGAACAGAAGATTCGATCGGGCATAAAATAAGCCTCGTAAGTTATGAGAAAAAAAAAAAAGAAGTCCAATAATGAATACTAGGAAGGGAAGAGGACAATATAGAAACTCCAAAATCGTCCAGCAGGTACAATCACACATGAGAATGGACTCTACAAATTTAAGTTAGACATATATCGCTTTCCCCAATTCTTTTTATTAATATTTCGCCACAGGTCCTTCATCTTCCCAATATTTCCATTCCACCACCCGAATAATTCCAAATCAGCCACTGCTATTTGCTATGCTCATGGCTCTATCTAGCTAGAGGATAACACACTAAAGTCTCGTTTGGCACATCGACAAAAAAAAAGATAAAATGCAGTGAATTCCAAGCATTGATTCGGCATTAGCATGTTTGGTTTAGGTGAGCGGCATAATCAAACCAAACATGTCCCTATTCCTTTCCCCCATCTAATCTCCATCTTTTCTAAGTTCTAACATTTAGGGGTGACCAAAACCGAACCAAACCGTAAACCGGCGGTTTTGATTTGGTTCGGTGCGGTTTATATATTAATTTCGGTTTTGTTCGGTCTGGATTTTTTAAAACTGCCAAAATTCGGTTCGGTTCGATTTTAACTGAAATATGGCGGTTCGGTTCGGTTTAGGTTCGGTTTGGGCGGTTTGGATATGACTTTGTAGATTTGAACTTAGTTTTGAATTATTATTTATGAACTTGTGTATTTCGATTTATAAATTAGACTTGTTTGTTGAACTTGTGGGATTATATTTGGTGTATTTGGACTTTTAATGAATGTTGAAACATGAAAATGTATGTTTTAATTCAAGCATTTTGAAAAATAGGTGGAAAAAGTTCGGTTTAAACCGAAACCGTGCGGTTTGGTTCGGTTCGGTGCAAACCGCCAAACCAAACCGAAACCGCCCATTCGGTTCGGTGCGGTTCGGTTTGGTTTTTTAGGATTCGCGGTTTGGCGGTTTGGGCGGTTCGGTTCGGTTCGGTCTGAACCGAACCGACCGTTGCTCACCCCTACTAACATTAATCCTTATGCAACCTCAACATATAATCTCCTTCTCCCTCTCTATCTAATTTCTCTCTCAAAAACTTGGAATCGATTTGTGCATGATTCTTGATTTTGTCAAGCTTATATTATATCATTATTGGGTTTGTGTATTGGTAGTTTTCATTATTGTTTATATATTTTGATCGTAGATATTGGAGATATTGTAAAGGAAGTATAATTGGTTTGGTTATAGAGGGGGGGGGGGGGGGGCAATGCATGTGCTCAAAGGGGAGCAACAATTGTAGTTAGGCCATGTCACATCGATCATAGGTTGCGACTACACAATTTGCAATTTTCCCCCAATTATTACACCCCCTCAATCCACACTTTATGCTAACATTATTATTATTATTATGGAATTGATCAACCCAATTGTCCCACTTTGAGAAAATAAGGGAATAGTTGTTTGTATATAAGAGTTTATTCAACTCTATTAGTATGTAAGTCTTTTGGGAAGGAGTTTAAGAACAAAACTGTGCAGGCTAGCTTGTGATGCGAGTTGTTTTTCACAGCAAACTGGTGCAGTGAACGTGGAGGTGGTGGACTGCGGTGAACGTGGGTAGTGTTGAATTATTCCGCATCCACTATGGTCCTGAGAATATACCACTATATAATGGTGAAACTTCCCTCTCCTTGCAAGTTAGTTTTGTAGGGAGAAATGGGGGACTATACATGGTATTAGAGCCAGGTTCGGTTCGATGTGGGATCCGATTTATTCTGATGATAGGAGTCGATTTATCCCGATGATGGGACCGATTTATTCCGATGATGGGATCCCCGTGAAACTTCACGCTGTGCGTGAGGGGGTGGTGTGTTGAATTATCTCACATCGATCATGGACCTGAGAATATACTACTATATAATGGTGAAGTTTCGCTAGATCTCCTTACAAGCCGGTTTTGTAGGGAGAAATTAGGATCTTTACAGGTAGCCCTCAATTGAGTGGGGATCGTCTCTGAGTGCTTGTGTCGAAAGCTTCCTGGTTCCGTTGATTTACGGCGGTGTAAGACGAGTTGAGACAGATCAGCGTTCGAGGGAAGGCCACAAATATGTGGGCCGAGGATTGTTAGGATTTGTCAGTCCAATTGTCACATACTGAGAAAACAAGAATTTGCTTATATATATGAGAGTAAGAAGCTACGTGAAGATTTTTCTCACCAGATCTACGATCAACTCCATATATATTTGTTTGAATATTTGAGGGTGTTGCGATTATGAAGTCTTTCATCCCATTCCCCCACAGTTTAGACCAAAAGGAGCTAGCACGGGCTCATGTTATTAATAATATAAATAAGATTGTTTGTATACGATGACAATTGGCTTGTGACAAAATTTTATTGTCATTTTATTATGGATGTCTAGTAATTAATATATAGTGAGCCAGTGACACAATTAAAAAACAATAATTCATAATGATAGCTACTATTTTATGTTTACAAAATCTGAAGAAAAAAAGTATAGAAAATGAAAATTATAAATCTGAACTGTAATATTGATATGTATGTGGCTAGTAATAAATGTTACTGATTCAGTATATAACGCGGGCATATTAAAAAAATCTGCAAAATGAATTAATTAAACTTGCCAAAGTCAACCCCTTATTACAAGGCACAGATCTTACATCAAACTGAATCAATCTAGTGTATATATATATATAAAAAGTGTGAATCACATACTAAAAATTAGTTTGTGCTAAATAGGAATGAATCTATACCATTCATCTAAAAAACTTAATGATTGAGATTAAAACATCCCAGATTTTATGATTTTTTGCTTTATAAATCATGCTTAATCGAATTAAGCACGATTTATAAAACAATTAAGCACGAATGAAAATTATGCTTAATTTTTTAATCTTTATGCTTTAATCTCAACCATTGATGCTATCAATCCAAGAGCTGAGATTCATTCATATTTAGCAAAAACTTTAATCTTAGCACTTGAGTGAATCTCTCTCTCTCTCTCTCTATATATATATATATGTATATATATTAATAAGTGAATAATAATCTTAAACACACACCCACTCACACATTTAAATGTCCCTTGGAAGTTCAAACCTCTGACTTCTCAGTCACAGACAAGATGTTTTAACTACTACATCCCGAGCGAAGGAACGTATATGTATATTTATATTTAATTATTATGTTGCTTGTATATTTATACTTAGATTTCGATTTACACATCATTGTTTAACTACCATGACAAAGAGAAAGAATTTAAAATCATATTTGGATCTGATACATAAAACGAAATTTTGCATCACGCCACATTGAGAGAAAAAAAAGTTAATATTATATATATGGAGCGGATCCAGTGAGAAAACTCTTAACGTGATAAAGTGAGAAAGATGCTTGATTGCATTCACGACATTGCTTGATTGTATTCACGTTGTTGCTTAATTGCAATGTTACTTCATTGTGCTTTAGTTGTTGCTTGATTTCATTTTAGTTGTTGCTTGATTTAATATCAACCATTGATTTTTTTAAATCTGATGGATATAATTCATTCTTTTTTTTCACATGGGGATTTTTTTTACATGATTCCTCCTCTATATATATATATAAAATATAGAATGGTCCATGTAGAGGTAAACCTAAACGATATAGAGTAATAGGGTAGCATCTTATATATGGAGGAATACATTGTAATTACTAAGTCTTACTAAACTAATTTGATAATGGCATTAATCAACACAACTCTAGGGAATTATGCCCAGACTTTTTAATTTTCTAATCTCGAAATCTTTCATTCAGAACTTTTTACATATAAAATGGATTGTTGCATCTCAACACTTCCATCACGCGCAAGTGTCATGGGTGATAGTTTTGGCCTCAGGTTTTCGGTCCCGGTTCCAGTCGGTTTTATGTGTGCTGGTCCCTGAGTCTCAGTCGTGATCACTGCGAACTAATACTTGTTTGGTGCATGCAGGTGGATGTTCTGCTCCTTTATCTCCCAATGATTCTTTGAATGTTGGGCTTGTTGTGCATGTAAGAAAACTGAACTCCGTGAGAATCGGGGTGTTCGCTGGACCCGTTACAAAAGCCTAAACTGGGTTAGAAAATGTGATTTGAAGTTGATTAAGGTTCCAAGTAGTGTGAAAAGGCTGAGAGGGCAGCCATTGAACCTCCAATAAACATATTTAAGCAGACCCTAATTGTCTGCTAATCCTTTGACAATCTATTAATCGTGGCTGCCCGTGGTCTCTAAAAAGCACTAAATAGTGCAATTAAAAGTATTAATTTGGTTTTAAGTATTATTTAGGGATGTCTTAAAATTAAAACAAACTTTATTTGGTTGTGGTGTTGCAGCTTTTGGAGACAACAGATCAGCCATGGTTTAGCATTTTTTTTTAATCACTTTTTTTTTTTGGCAATCTTTTGTAGCTAGCCATGTGCTTAGTAATGGCTATATATATGAAGCTTCATTCAAGATTCCAAAACTAAGTTCTTGAAATATTAGGATTAATATCATATTTTTGGGAAGCTCTCAGGTTATGTATGCCTAAACGGTTTAGGCGGGTTTTATCCATTAATCGAACCCAAATCCATTTAATATACCTTAATTGGGATTAATAAACCCTATTTAGAATGGGTGAACCTATTTGGATATGGATAAAATCCGTCTAAACTGTTTAGGCGTGCCTAACGCAAGTTTTTGCCCATGTTTTAATATAGCAGTCTATCGTGTAGGAGAATTATAAAGATTTTATTTTTATTTCGAACGAAGGAATATTATTATAATGGTAATTTTTGAGATTAAAGCATGACCAGTTTTGATTAATCAACCTCAACCTGAGCTGCAGGAATGCGCCGAAGCGCAGCATCAATAGGGGCTAGAAGAGAGATCGCCCGGTTACGAATGTGAACAAGATTCGTGATCCTATGCGCCAAAATATTACAGCCTCCTAGGAACCCACAAAAAACAAATCTCATCAAAAGACTCGGCAATACGCAAAATGTCGAGGATGATGGTGCCCACAGAAGTTCTTGCGATATCCTTATTCTTGCAAATGGTAATTGGTAGGTATTATATATATTTGAAATTAAATGAATAATTATACAATATAGTTTATATATGTAGGGAAAAGCGAGGAAGGGATAGCAACTAAAGCTGATGAGGAAGCCCATAAACAAGTACAATAAACATTGAGATAGCGAAGAAAAAAAGCTGAAATCCAGAGATGCAAAGCATGAAAAGATTTAAAGACTAATAATATATTAGAAATGGACCACCAATTTAATATAAAATCACATTTTTTTGACACCCCCTGGCCATGTGTTATGGACCCAATTCATCACTAGAAAATCGATTATTAATCACGAGAATTTATCTTATTATATATGAATCGGTTTGAGAAGATAAATACTACTTTCCATAATTAATCACATGAAAAAAAAAAAAAAAAACTCAATCGAGATATACAGCGATCATTCCAACCAATTAGTTCACAAGCCAACAAAAATTTGTGGATTTTTTTATTCAATTTTTAATTCAACAATTTGTAGAAATCAGTAAAAATCTTCATTCCTCCCTACAAAATCGATGAGTAAGAAGAGTGGATATTTACCGTTATATGGTGATATACTCTCAGATCCACAACTGATATGTAATATTCAACACACCCTCTCGCGCACAATGTGGAGTTTTACGGGGATCCCATCATCGGGATAAATCAGATCTTATCATCAAGATAAATCGGGTTTTATATCGAATCGGGTCGGCTCTGATACCATGTAAAACTTCATTTCTCTCTTCAAAACCAACTTGTAAGAAGATAAGACCTTCACTATTATATGTTGTAGTATACTCCTAGGTCTACTGCCGCGGATATGAGATATTCAACAAATTTTCTACATAGAAATTCACAAACCCTAATTATCATTCTCAAAGTTAGCATGAAATGATTGCTTGGCGTGGCATGCCATTCTTCTTTCAACACTTGTTTATGACTTATATGATCTATCATCATTGAAATAATTTAGCTTCTACTTCAGGGATGTTCCTACATTTTTCTTCTCTTTTTATTTTTTATTTTTTATTTTTTTTGAACCGTGTATTTTGGGATAATTCAATGGTTTAAGGTGTTATAAGTAGATGGAAAATAAAGACAATATTATGCCACCTATTTAGTCAATAATGCTTATAAGATTTTATTTTTAAATTAGTCATGTTATAATTTGATATTGACTATATTATTTTTGTAAAAAATACTTAATATAGTGTATAAATTTTAGCATAAGATTTTACCCTAGTTTGGAGAGGGAAGAAAATTCAAAAAATAAATGATTAAATGACCCATTGAAAGAACTAAAAAACAAGCACATGTAAATGAAGAGATAAAAATTTGTTTTCATTGGCATCTTTCTTTGCTATAACTACGTAACTCAACATATTCTATATTTATGAGTCGTACACTCAACACTTTCAATCAAGTTTTTTTTTTTTTTTTTCCATTTTATGCAGATCAAGTCAAATGCAACATTTCACTTCATCAATATGTTAAACTATTTATTCCAAAATATATACATATTATAAATGGAAAAAAGATCGGATAAAGTTCCCAAAAAATAGCATGACAATAGTATAATAATTACAAAGACCAAAACAGTGCCCAATAAAAAAAAAATATCATGAATTGAGTATTTGTGTGAAAATGAGAATCCTACATAACATCTCATGAAATTACATTTAAAAAGACATGATAATTCATTATGATTTATTTGCAATATTTATATCCCAAAACAAAAGAAAATTCCAAATGTGACCATTGTTTATGATCTTAATTGCACCATTTGATATTCCTCAAAACAAGATTGCCCCAATCACTAGCTCAAAGTGAGAGAGTGAGTGAGTGAGTGAGTGAGAGAGAGAATATTTTCATGTATATCTAGAGTAGACATGTAGGGCACATTAAATTAGCAAAGTTTTGATGAGTGGGCATGAGATAGTTGTAATTGGGGAGTGAACTTTGTTAGTGATGACCCTAGAAATATTGAATAGACTTCCCTTTGACACTTCACCAAACACTCATTAATCTTTCTTGCAATCAACATCCCTTTTGCCTTTCATTTCATGTCCACACACATTTTTTTATAAAGTGTTTGCCATCAACATAAAATGCTTTCCAAAAAAGTTGCATTTTTTCAAATCTCTCCAAATTTCACATTGTAATAAGTCACAAGAATAAGAAGCATGACTTAGTTGCCTAAGCCTTTCTTGATTATTTTTCATGAACATTAAGCTAATCCTAATTCCCAAGTTTTTTAAGGTTAATAATTAGTCAACTACCCCTTTGGAATCCTTTTTCTAAAATTCAATTCTCATTTAGTAGCTTCAAATTATATACTATCTCTGTTTCAATGGCCGTCTTCTTTTAGCACGAGAATGAAGGACTGAGCGTATAAATGGAATTAATGAAAAATTTGTCATTTTTAGAAATGAGTCAATTCTATTGGGATGTCCGTTTTGGTTAGTAGGCCAATTTTACCGGGACGGAAGGAGTATATTTTAGTGCTCACAATTTCCATTTTAGTTGCATCCCATGCACCCAATATTATTTTCTAAAAATAATGAAAAAGCCCATCTAATCCATTTGCCATGTAAATTCTATGCAGCCCAATATTTGTGGCTCTGGGCTTAATTAAAAGACCCGGGTCAACCCAAAAACTCCAGATCCATAACCCGTCTACCCAGAAACGAAACGGGTTGGTACCAAGATTTCAAATTTCAAATTTCAAACAAGCAAAAGTAGGAGCGGCAACGGTCACCATCCAGCTGTAAAATAATAAAATATTCGAAAACATCCGAACCCTAGATTCAAGAAGTAGTGTGGAATTCAGTTATAAAACCCCCCATTTTCGCCCAGATCCAAAACTACCATTTTTCCTCCGGAGACGTCTTCGTATACGCTCTGGTTCATCTCTCCTTTTAAACTCCGATCTGTTTCTGTTTAGGTGAAGGTTCGAACGACAAGATGAGGGAGTGCATTTCGATCCACATCGGTCAGGCCGGTATCCAAGTCGGAAATGCGTGCTGGGAGCTGTACTGCCTCGAGCATGGCATCCAGGTAACGTTCGATGCGAATCTTCTTTTTTATTTTACGTTTTAATATTCCGATCTGCTGGTTTATTTGTGCTTTGGTCTTAATGTTTGTAGATCTGTTAATATTTGTGAACATTTCGTTGTCTGAAGGATTTTTATCAGATCTGATTGTTGTCAATGTTTGATATCATGACCTGTTGCGAATCATAGTCGTGATCTGATTTTTGCCGAATCATAATTTGAAATGATCTATTTTATCAGCATCGATTTGATAAGTGATATATTCATCGCATGTTTGTTTTCGTCTTAATGTTAAATAGTGCATGTTTTGTTCCGGATGAGCGTGTTATAATATTTCAACTCTATTTCCCTATCGAGCATGTAAGTGTGCGATTAGGATTTTGCGATCTGACTGAGTTTTTCGTTTTCTCATTTTTTTTCTTATTAATGTTATATTCGTTCAGCCTGATGGACAAATGCCGGGAGACCACACCGTTGGAGGAGGAGATGACGCCTTCAACACCTTCTTCAGCGAAACTGGTGCTGGAAAGCATGTTCCCCGTGCGGTGTTTGTCGATCTGGAGCCTACTGTGATCGATGAGGTGCGCACTGGTACATACCGTCAGCTATTCCACCCCGAGCAGCTTATCAGCGGCAAGGAAGATGCTGCCAACAATTTCGCCAGGGGTCATTACACCATTGGCAAAGAGATCGTGGATCTGTGCCTTGACAGGATTCGCAAGCTTGCTGATAACTGCACTGGGCTGCAAGGTTTCTTGGTTTTCCATGCTGTTGGTGGTGGTACCGGATCTGGACTTGGGTCCCTGTTGCTCGAGAGGCTCTCAGTTGACTATGGTAAAAAATCCAAGTTGGGTTTCACCATTTACCCCTCCCCTCAGGTCTCGACTGCTGTTGTCGAGCCTTACAACTCGGTGCTTTCAACCCATTCTCTTCTCGAGCATACCGATGTCGCTGTGCTACTTGATAATGAGGCCATTTATGATATCTGCCGTAAATCTCTAGACATCGAGAGGCCTACTTACACCAATCTGAATAGACTTATTTCTCAGGTACAAGTTTTTTTTATAATTATTATAAATATGAAGATTCTTGATACTGATTGCAATTTTGTTGATATATTTAGGTTATTTCATCATTGACTGCTTCACTGAGATTTGATGGTGCCCTGAACGTGGATGTGAACGAATTCCAGACCAACTTAGTCCCATACCCAAGAATCCACTTCATGCTTTCCTCATACGCACCCGTTATCTCCGCCGAGAAAGC
>JAPKLW010000551.1:118288-140899 GCA_026898455.1 Plectranthus barbatus | reverse complement strand
GAAGTGATGATATCAGAAGTGGTTGGAGTTTTGGGGTTATGTTAATAATGTTTGGACTTCAAATTTGCAGATTTCAGTTTGCTGGTGAAGAATTGATTGATATGAGACGTTGGAGATGGTGTTAAAACACGACTCTTCTTTAGTCTTTGCTCTTACATACTATATATATATACTTCATTAATGTTTTATATCCATTTCTCCTACAAAAGAATAAAATTGCAGATATCATGGTCTGTTATGATTTATGCCTATGATGTTAAAATTACTTGATTTTATATTATTTTTAATTTAATCTAAGTAAATAATAGGAAATTATGTTTTTTGTCGCCTAAAACGAAAAAGATAAATATCATAAAAATAAATTGAATATAAGCCGAAGCCTTACATCATCACAGGGGATATACAGATGATACAGAATTTCACCAACAAGGTGACCAACCTAACAACAAATTTAAGAATCAAAACAGCCAACACAAAACATAATCATAAAAGCTCGATAGTGGCCCAGAGTTTGAAGGAAAGATGCTATCCTAATTAGGTCAGTGTAACATCTCCTTTCATCATTTTGAGGCCATATGATGCAGATTCCTAGCCAGGTTAGTCCACCCACACCACACTATTGATACAACAAGTCAAACTGCAAAAAACAATATCTAACAACTAAACGGTGTTCCAGTCAAAGTGAGGAACAACCTACTCTACAGGATATACTGCATATAAGAGCCTAAACGCATCCTCCCTGATGCCTTGGACGATAGTCATCACATCAAAAGGCGCCCCATGGAACACCTTCTTATTACTGCAGTCGCCATTGCGAGTATCTAAGCTTTCTTGATGACTTTGGACTTGCATCACTCACACAAACACCACTTGATGGAAACCTCCACCGTTGATGTCTTTTGCTGTATCCTCAGTCACTCCTGAATAATTCTCAACATCTGAAAGGTCTCCCTACATTAAAAAAAAAATAATCAAATGTCAGGGAGTCTCATTAACATCATCGCACAAGGAACACGTAAGAGACACATCAAAACTTAAAAACCTCAGACAGTCCATTGTCTTCAATCTGTCCTGCAACACAAACCAAAGAGTGATATAAAAACGAGGAGGAATAAAACATTTTCAAATATAGCGATGCCAAATAATCGGACTAAGTATGTACTCCCTCCGTCTCACTTGAATTGTCACACTTACCAAATAAAGCGTCCCAACCAAATTGTCACTTTTCAAAAAATGGTAACTTTTTCACACTCAATAATAAAATATTAATCCACTAACTCATTCTACACTCACAACTCTTAATTTCCGTGCCGAAAAGAAACATGACAATTGTAATGGGACGGAGGGAGTATATTAGGAAAGGGAAAAAAAATAAAGCACGAAATGTTAAGGTATTTTATTTCTCATAAAAAATGACTAAAACAAGAAAGTCGCTATTACGAGCTAGCGACTCTTATCTAGCGTAGTGCGTTTGCAACTGCAACCACTAATCTACCAAACTCCATTTCCGACTGAATAATCTCTGCTTCTTTCATTCTTTCACAAAAATCATATACCAAAAGCAAAATGCAAGCAGTTATCGTTTGCAATACTTCAACAATTCCGCCTCTGAAATCCTTCAGTTTTACCGCCGATGTATTCTTCGGCAAACACCTCCCGTTTCTCGGCCGCCGCAAGCTCTGCTGCGACGTCGTATCTCAACTCCCCGTTCCTCCTACTCCACGGTAAAGTGCTCACATTTTGCACAATTGCTCAATTCCTTTTCTGGGTTTCTTCAATACATTGGCTTCTTGCAGGGGCGGCGACAAGAACGACCTAGATTTAGTGGGACAAGATTTCGCACCGGAAAGTTTCCCAATGACGACGCGACGAACCTTTTTTGCCCGTTTATTAGTGTGCTGTAGTTATGGTTATCTTCTATCTTCAAGGTACTGTCCAGGTTCGCACCTACCCACTTTTCTTTTTGCTTTCATTTTTTTAAACAATGCTTCTTTTTTTTTTCAAGACTCTAATTTGTTCAATTGTTGATGTTGTTTAGTGAATCTGGTTAGGTTTCCTATTTATATGAATAGTTTAGATATACAGTATATATGACTGAGTATTTGGAGGATCAAAGTATGCGGTGGATTTGCCTGCATTTCTTTATTTATCCAAGTTATTTCCCAAAGTAAATGCAGTTGATTGCTTTGAATGTAGTTTAATGGGTGAGACATTGATAAAGATGTGATTTTTAATGTTGTTGAGAAAGAAATGTTAATAATGGTATTTATATACAGCCTATGCATTGGGAGATCCTACAGTAACACTTGAACAAGTGACGCCTGCTGTTGTCCCTGCCGGGGCACTTTTCCCATCCGAGGTTGATTTTTTCTTTGCAAACTCAGTCTGTATGTCTCGTTTTTTATTTTTATTTTATCTTTCTAATTAGCTATTTGTAAATTTCTAACTTTTCATGGCAGGTGAATTGATGTGTGTATACTTGGCAGGAAAGAATTGTCAAACTCTTTGAGAAGAATACTTATTCTGTTGTCAACATATTTGATGTCACTCTGCGGCCGCAGCTTAACATTACTGGTGCGGTTGAGGTAAGTCAGTTTAACACACGCTGGTGCTGTGTCATATCTTCTCTTATTTGTAACAGAGAAAATGGCTGTGAATGTGTAGGTTCCTGAAGGAAATGGTTCTGGAGTTGTCTGGGATGATCAGGGCCACATTGTGACAAATTATCACGGTATGCATATCTGTTGCTCGAATAAGTTATTTATTATTCCAGTTTCCATTTTGGTTTAGCGTTCATGAACTGCTTCTGTTCTCCCTTTATGCTTCCATCCAAATATGATAGAAAATCGGTTCTAGATTTTTTCTCATTGTTCTTTGCATTTTCTGTTTTACCTGAACTAATAATGGCCAAGTGATACACTTGATGTATGGATTGTCTGACCAGTTATCGGAAATTCTCTTTCAAGAAATCCAAGTTCAGGCCAAGTTGTTGCTCGTGTTAATATACTAGCTGCTGAAGGGTAAAACTAAGATTAGCTTCTTGTGCATATGCTTTGTGGTATTTTCATTTTGTCTCCGCCTTCTTATTTTCTCTTTTCTTCTTTTTTTTTTCATGAAGGGTACAAAAGAACTTTGAGGGTAAGTTAATCGGTGCAGATCGTGCTAAGGATCTTGCTGTATTGAAGGTTGATATCTATCTGAGTTTTTTCAATTTTGTTATAGAGCTTGCCTAGTTTATCTGTTTCTATTCTACTTTCTTGGACCGATTTCACCGTAATTTATCAGTACTTGTATTAACTTGGCACTTTGGTTTGATCTCTACTAATTTTGTTATGGAGATTGCCCTGTTTAATGAAATTCATCACTAAATGCGCTAAGGATAGCTTGAAACTAAATTTAGGGCCACTTGAAAACTCGGAACTGTCTACATTCTACAATCTTTTGCTGATGCTCAAGCTCAACTTTTTTCGTAGTGATAGTAATACTCTCTTCGATCCAGGTTGAAGCCCCTAAGGAACTGTTAAGGCCTATTATTATCGGTTCATCATCTTCTCTTAAAGTGGGTCAGCAGTGCTTAGCAATTGGAAATCCATTTGGTTTCGACCACACACTCACTGCCGGCGTCATTAGTGGTCTGAACCGAGACATAAATAGCCAAACTGGAGTTACTATCGGTGGAGGCATTCAAACTGATGCTGCGATCAATCCTGGAAACAGGTTTTTCTTTTTCTGCATAAAAACTGCATTCGTTTGAAAACAATATCTTATATTCTTTGATGTACAGTGGAGGCCCTTTGTTGGATTCGAAAGGAAATTTGATCGGGATCAACACTGCGATATTTACTCAAACTGGTGAGTTTTGTCCACTATGTGTCTCCATTGACATATTTTTACGGCTGTTCCTAGAGTCCGGTTGCATTTGTCTTCGTATATACTCCCTATCGTAATCTTTTACCCTACGGGACAATAGGTACTTCAGCTGGTGTAGGCTTCGCAATCCCATCAACGACTGTGGTAAAGATAGTCCCTCAGCTTATCCAGTTCGGCAAGGTACATGCTCAAACTGCCCCTCAGTTTTGTTAAGGCTTCTTACACTATCACCCATGCATGCCAGGCTGTTCGAGCTGGTATAAACGTTGATATCGCGCCTGATCTCGTTGCAAACCAACTCAACGTTCGAAAGGGAGCTTTAATTTTGCTGGTAATCTCTGTACTACCGGTGCTTATATTTTGACTTCAACCAAGAAGTAATCAATGATGAAACCATTTCTGCAATGGTGTAGGTCCCCGGAGATAGTTTAGCAGCTAAGGCCGGGCTGATACCGACGACGAGGGGTTTCGCGGGTAATATAGTTCTCGGTGACATAATCTTGGCCGTGAATGACAAACCTGTAAGCCCCTTCTCTCACTCCCTTCACTTACTCCTTTCATATGATCATGATCAGTATTTGCAAACTTCAAGAGTTACTGCACATTCTTTGATTGGTCTGAAAACCGAACCGTCACCGCAAACCGAATTTTTCCAAAATCCAATCCAAGCCGGACCACTAATATTGTACAAACTATACTGAATAGGCGGTTTCGATTCGTTTTTAACCAAAATTTATTGCACATTTTGATAAAATACTTGAATTAAAATATATATTTTAATATATTCGGTATTTTAATATAGGTTTAATTTAGAGATTTTGTATAAAATAAAGATTTTATAATTTAATTTTATATGTTTTATTGCTTTTATATATGAATTATATAAATAATACATGTTCGGTTCGGATTAAAAATCGAACCGAACTGAATCAAAGCGTTAAAAAACCGAACCGAACCTAAAACTCTAAAAAATCCGGACCAAATTGAAATCGAATGTACTAAAAAACCGAAGCAAAACCGCTGTTTCGGTTTGGCCTGGCGGTTTTGGTTCGATTTTGCTCACCTCTACATGGCATCTGGTTATTACAACATGTTGTAATGATATGATATGGTCCAGATCAAGAACAGGGGAGAATTATACAGAACACTGGATGATTATAATGTAGGAGACAAAGTGGTGCTCAAAATCCAGAGGGGCAATGAGAGCTTGGATGTGCCCATTGTTTTAGAGGAAACTAAGGGCTGATTTGGCCCTTCATTTTCTTCATCACACCCCCATTCTTTGTTTTTCTGTGATATATATGTATTCATCTTTTGCATCACTATGTAGCATTTGCTCTTATCTAGATTTGGGCTTTACTATATATGGTCTGTACAAAAAAGAATGGACAATTATCGATTCAGAACTCAGAAGTTAGTTTAATGGATAATTGTCGATTCAGGACCTAAAAGATAGTTAAATTGTCAATCTAGGACCCGAAAGATGATTTGTCAATCCAGGACCTGTTATTGAGGTCCTGGATTGAGAATTGTATGATCTTTCGGGTCCTGGATTGAGAATTTTTGTGATCTTTCAGGTCCTGAATTGACAATTAATCTTTCAGGTCCTGAATTGACAATTAAACTATCTTTCGGGTCTTAAATCGATAAAACTCCTAGTTTAATTATCGATTTTTAGAATCCAAAAAATAAATTCTTTAACATGGGACATGAAAGATCTCAAATTTTTTTAGTCCAGGACCTGAAATATTATACAACTTTCAATCCACTCTCAATCCAGAACATGAATAATTAAATTATCTTTCGAATTCTCGATGGAAAACACTCCAAAAAGAATTAATCAATGGGGAAATTCTCTAAAATAGAAAAGAAAAAAATGAAAGTTTTTTAGACGACTATCTATCTTAAATTAAGACAAAAAAGTTTAGGATTGATGTCGTACGCAAGCAGTTAAACAATCTATTTGATGTTTCTAATTAAGAAAACGACTTCACAAATTGGATTGCTAGGCGTAGTTTTCCCATCATTTTTCTTTCTTTAAATTTTCATGTATTTCTCAAGAAGTTGACACCATGTTAAAAACGACAATTTTGGGGCTTCTTTTAATGATTCACACCCTCCATTTATTTTATAATATTGCTTTTTACCTTATCAATGCACATGACGAGGGTAAAATAATCATAACAACATAGTTTTGTCAAAATTCTCAATTGAGGACCTGAAAAATTACAAAAATTCTTAATTTATTATCTGAAAAATAATACAATTCTAAGTCTTGGATTGAGAATTGTTTAATCTTTCGGGTCTTGGATTGATAAATTATTTTTCGGGTCCTAAATCGACAATTAAGTTATTTTTTAGTCATAAATTGACAATTCTCCTATAACGTAATATTTTATTTATGTTCCGTCATTAAATAAATAAGTGGAAATATTTTTAAATATACATTTTTATAAAACACATCACAAAAATACTCACTTCTTATAACACATATAAAAAATATCCAAAAGTACAATTTTCTGCCAAAATCAGACATTCAGATGTTCTTTTTTAATGGGGTCTGTTCCAGGTCTGAATCGGGTCCGGAACCGACCCGATTCAGACCTGGAACATATTTTTTTTAAAAATGAAATTTATATTCAAAATTCATTTTTGTTTTAAAAAAGGACATCTGAATGTCTGATTTTGGCAGAAAATTGTACTTTTTGGTATTTTTGATGAGTTATAAGAAGTGGGTATTTTTTATATGTCAATAGGCCAAATGGGTATTTTGAATTTGCCACTCTCAAAATAATGTAATAGGGCCTTTTATTTGGGTATATATGTGAAAGAAGAAAATGATTTAGGATGGCGTTCACATTAGATGTCAAATTTGATGATTCTTTCTTCATTTACATTGGGTGTCTGAACATAAATCAAGACATATTATTTGACACTGACTAATTAGGATTAGGAATATATTTGATAAAGACTGAAACAGGATATATCATGAGTTAAATATATATATATTTATATTCTATCTCGATCAAATCTAAAATAAAATACTATGGGATATAATATCTCTTGCCCCATTAATTTCCACAATAATAAATAAATTTATTGAATATATATTATACTCAATCAAAATCTGGTGAATGGGTGATGGAGTAAATTCGTTTAGATTTATTTTAATTGAAGAGATAGAGAAAGAATTGTATTAAGTGTTTGGCAAATCACAAAGTCATTACGTAATCGGAATCGGATTTCTAAATTAAATTAAAAAAAAAAAATTTGTTTCCAAGATCCCATCAGAGTTAATTTATGATTAAGTATCTAATATTGTTAATTAGATCCTGAATTTAATATTGTCCCATTTTATTTTTTATTTTTTATTTTTTGAATTATCTGATGACAATAACATTGATTTGCCTAAATTCTCAATTGTCAACTTCTACATCGTGTCGTTTGCTAATTGTTTAGTTAAAAAATTATATCAAACTTTCACACTAGAGCTCTCATCAAACAATTCTATAATCTACATGATAATCATAATTAAAAAAAAAAAGGTTTGTATTCTTATTCAAGGACTCAAATTTTAGTTATTCAAAATATGAACTTGATTTTGGTTACTTCAATCCAATATTTCTCCGTTGTCGTTCATTCATTGCTATAATGTTTTGGGTTCTTTTATCATGCTAATTTTCTTATAATAAAAAGTGTATTGCATCGATTGTGGACAAAGTCGGGATAAAGTTGAATTGTATAAAAAAGTTGAATCCTAACATGGTACCTGTTGGGATTGCTGAATAACTAGGCCGAAATGGAGGACTAAAAGGCTACAAAACTCATTAAAGAGACTTGGCCCAGGCCACGAGGCAGGTCAGCAAAGAAGAACTAGGTCGAAAGTAGCAAATTGCCCGACAAAAGAGAAGTTTGATAGAAAGTGAATTGGATCCAGAGCAGGTAGACTAATACAAGGTTGCCCCTATCAAGTCACTTAACCATCAAGAAGAGTCTGGATAAGGACACGACTCTTTTGGAGAAGGCAAACAACCTGGGTGTTGCAACAACGCCGAAAAGGTCTGCGAGCTACCCGAAACTACTTGGAGACGTTCCCAGGAAAGCCCTAGACTCCGCTAACCCTAAGAATAGGCCTTCTGTAAGCCGAAAAATGACATCTAGATGACGGTGTAGACACTTTATTTTGCAAACCCGATCACTATATTCAGTTTAAGAGTACGTGCTGAATTGTAATCAGTTTGCTCGAGCTCTGTCTGGCCCGCCTTGCTTCAAACGAGTATTTTGAACTAGCTATCCGAATCCGATATCATTATTGCTTATATTGTCACAACTTTAATCATGTTTACGGCTTATTGTTATCCCGATTTCATTTGCATTTTTTATTTCCTGTAATTTTACGCGGATCATATCATTTGGTTCCTTGAACTTGTATTTGTACAAATCGAACTTCAACAGTATCAGAGTCTGAATTACGGTACAGTGCACTCTAAGATTAAAACTCTGGATGATAAAAAGTTGATTTTTTCTAAAAAAAACTCTAGTGGCATGGTTAATAGGAAAATCCTTCAAGAAATCAAGGACAAAGTTGTCATATACTCCTCAACATTAAATTTCATGAAAGATCTTTCAATAACGGCACACTACACAATGCAACAGTGGCGTTGTTTGCAAATTTTGCACAAAATTGAATGCATGAGACCTAGATAGAAATAACGTGGTGAAAATCGAAATAGTAAATAATTGGAGGAGGCGAATGTAACTTAGGTTGTAAGAAATTTGACTAATTCTTGGACCTTAATTAATTAGTTTGCACGCATGAATTGGGAAGGCCTATGCAAGAACAGACAAAAGGGAGTTCTGATTTTCGAACGAGGACAAAACTTCTGGGGGATTACACCATCGCCCCTCCTAAATTTGACTCTTGATTTCTTGCCCCTATTTATTCTTCATTCATTGCATGATGGCCCTCAGCCAGACACGATTCCTCAACTCATGAAAAATGTCCCTTAAATATACTAATTTTTGGACCAATTTCTGAAATGAGTTGGTCTACTAAGAAACGGCATCACTATTTTTTATTGTGAGACGAATTTTAATACATAATTTTAATAAGATAAATGGGAAGGTCTCAGATTCGGCACGTCTAAATGGTTTAGACGGGTAAGGTATATTAGATGGGTTTGACTTGGGTTAATGGATAAAACCCGTCTAAATCGTTTAGGCGTGTCTAACGCAAGTTTTTGCCAAGATAAATATATCATTTCATGGGAAGGTCTTGGGTTAGGCAGACATAAACGATTTAGGCGTGTTTTATCCATTAACCCAAGCTTTATGCGGGTTTTATCCATTAACCCAAATCCAAACCCATATAATATATCCTATTTGAGATGGGTGAACCCATTTGGGTAGGATAAAATCCGCCTAAACCGTTTAGGCCTGCCTAACGCAAGTTTTTGCCTCATTTCATTTTGTAATTTATTATTTTTTGGTAGATTCTCATATGAGATAGTCTTATTATTTTTATTGTGAGACGAATCTAATGATGTATTTTAATTAATTGAAATATTGTATTTCTTTATTGTAAATGATGTACTTCTTTGTTGCAACTAATGTAATTTTTTACAGTTAAAAAAATAATATATTAAAAAATGAAGCAATGTATTTATCTTATTAAAATGATGTATTAAGGTCTATCTCACAATAAAAAATGACGAGACCGTCTATCAGGAGACCAACTCTATTTTTTTACTCTAAAAAAATTATATTATTTGCAACAAGAAATACATAATTTCAATAAAAATACATAATTTCAATAAATTAAATATATTATTCTATTCGTCTCACTATAAAAATTGTGAGACCATCTCATTCGAGAGTTTGCCTTCTGCAATTAACTCGAATAATATCAATATACAATTCAATCGAATAGTAACTGGAGATAGCAAAAATTAATATTCATCCCGTCCCAATTATTTGCAGTGTCCCATTTATATGATTTTATATACAAATTTAGTACTCCCTCCGTCCCAGGACAGTCGCAACGTTTTCCTTTTTGGTCCGTCCCAGAACACTTGCAACGTTTCCCTTTTTGGAAAATTTTTATTAATTAATTATTCACTAAACCTACTCTACTCCTACCCCACTATCTCTCATATCTCATTATCTCTCCTAATCATTAACCTACTAATCTAACCCCACTAACTTCTCATTACTTTTTCTTAACCTCCGTGCCGGGTCAAACGTCTCAAGAGACCCGGGACGGAGGGAGTATTATTTTTTCATGTATTTACAAATTTACCCCTAAACAATTTTATAAATTAGACACAACTAATAAAATTATTATTAATAGTTAGTGTTAAATAAGGGTAATTCAAGAAATTTGTTCAGATATTTAATACATTAATAATGAGTTTTGATGTTCGTACAAATTAAAACAGAACCAAATAATAAGGACGGAGTGCGTATTATTCTGCTCATTAAAACTGTTAAAATAATTTTACCTTTTTTACATATGATTCCACTAGTAGTCAATCAGTCAACCCCAGTAGTTGAACTGCTAATTTCTCAAAGTTTGGTAATCAATATTTATTATATCATTGCATTTTTATTTATTTTCCTAAGAAGGCCATATAATATAATGTTGCCACTTAGGCACTAGTTAAAACTGTTTGCCTAACCTCATTCACCACAAACTTCCTCCAAATTTATGTTTATCAAACACTAATATTTGCATTAAAGTAAATATAAGCCAAAGTTAAACAATGTAAAAAAAAATTGGTGATTTTTTTTAATAAACTGCATGATTAAGTATGATTTAAGGAATCATGTCACGTGTTGATGTCTTGGAATAGAAACTCTTGAGGAATGGAATAGAAGCTCCATTGTTTGTAGATCCAATGATAATTAAACTATTATTTAATTTCCTCATAAATTCTTGAAAATTAATTAATCTCATGTACCAAGATATTGTTCAAACACAAGATAGGTATACAAATTTAATTAAAATAATATGCAAGAGAAGGGTGCTTTGTCTTATACCCTTCTTGATTGCATTGCACTAAACATATAAGAAGAAGTCGAAGAAGAAGAAGCAGCATTATTCAATCCAAGAATGGATGAGAAGAATGATTCCGACAAGAATGGCGACGACTTCATGCTGCCGGGGTTCCGGTTCCACCCGACCGACGAAGAGCTCGTGGAGTTCTACCTCAAGAGGAAGCTTCAGCATCGCCCTCTTCCCATCGAGCTCATCAGGCAATTAGACCTCTACAAATACGACCCGTGGGACCTTCCAAGTAAGAAACACTAAGCCTTTATATCAATATTTTTCTTCATCGATAAGATGAATTTCTTTCTGACTACAAAGTGATGCCCTTCGGACAGAACTGGCCTCCACGGGTGAGAAGGAGTGGTACTTCTACTGCCCGAGGGACCGGAAGTACAAGAACAGCACGAGGCCGAATCGGGTCACCGGATCCGGGTTCTGGAAGGCCACCGGAACCGATCGGCCGATTTACTCCTCCGATGGAGGTAAATGCATAGGACTAAAGAAGTCCCTTGTTTTCTACAGAGGCAGAGCTGCAAAAGGGATCAAAACCGATTGGATGATGCATGAGTTCCGCCTCCCTTCCTCCGCCGACGGAGGAGGAGGAGGAGGAGGACCGCCGCCGCACAAAAGGATCTCCGACAAGACCCTCCCTCTAACTGTAAGAACTTAGCACTCACTCTGCACCGTAGCAGATTCAGAAAAATTTCGTATTTTCATCATTTTTTCTTCTTTATGATCTCATAAAATACTGAATCACGACACTATGAAAACGGAAAATTTTCGAAACATGCATGTGATTATCTTTTTTTTTTCATATCTTGGGCAGGATTCATGGGCCATTTGCAGGATTTTCAAGAAAACGAATTCTACAGCAAACCGAGCCATCTCCCACAACTGGAATCCTTCTCTCTCCGCCGCCACATCTTCAGAAGCCTTCAACTACACTCACTTCGTCGCCTCCGACAACGACTTCAACATTCCAAAACCCTCCTCTACAAAAGCAGTATCAACCTTAACATCTGCTAACGACGACTACTACTTCTTCCCGGGAAACCTCGTATTCTCAGAATCCTCAAACGCCAGCAACAAAACAACACTCGACCCAACTTCTCCCGTATTCCTCAATCAAAGCCCTGCATTGCACGCGCAGCAGGTGATGCAAGAAAGCATGAATGAAGGAGACGATCAGGAGGGGGTGAGAAAGAATGCGAGCATGAATCATATGTGGGAGAATATTAGGTTCCCATTCAACTTGCCGCCGGGTAATCTGCCGTGGGAGTCGCCGCCGTCGTATCCGAGCGAGATATCGTCGACGACGACATACTCCACAAACAAGAGTTACATATAGTTTGGTAGTGTGTGTATTAATGTGATTGATAGTTTCGTTTCCAGCTCTGCTTGGAATGGAACAGAGCTTGTTTGGAAACTATATACTACTGTATGTACAGCTCTCAACCAGTGTATTATTGAACTACAAATTGTCATATCTTAGTTCATGTTGTTTGATTGGTTCATTTTTGTTTTTTGTTTTTTAATATTGTAAGAGTTAGTAATTTGTATATGCTATTATTATAAGGAATTGAAATAGAATGTAGTGATAAAATATGATAAGAGAGATCCATCCATAAACTTGTTATGTTATGAGGGAAGGATGCATAATTTAGGAGTGGTGGAGACTTCATCACATTTTATTAGGTCGTATTTCATATCAAACCCATTTAGTTTTTCAATTTTTTGCTCAAGAATTGATTATTGTTTTAATTTTTCTGAAACCAAAATAACAAGATTATAATTAAGTTTGATAAAAAACACAACAAAGTCAAGATGGCCGAGCGGTCTAAGGCGCCAGTTTCAGGTACTGGTCCGAAAGGGCGTGGGTTCAAATCCCACTCTTGACAAACTTTTTATTTTTTAACCTACAATTTTTTTTTTTTCATTTTTTACGTAGATGTTTTTTTTTTTTTTTTCCATTTTAATTTCACCCACCATTAAATCGTCTCAACTCCCAATTCGGAAATTTTGTTGGAACATGATTGATTGCTCAAATTTTAGTAGTCAAATTTGAAGCATTTTTTTGCAAATAGAGCATGAATTAAACCAGTGAACTGTGACTTTTAAAAATTATGGTTGTAATTGGAATTGCGAAATGCAAAATGTTGTTGAACTTAGAAGCAATTAAACATTTACTATTACAAACTGTTTGGGTCACAAATCAATCAGGCCAACATGGAAGCCTACTAAGCCGCAAGGCCCACCTAAGACGACGTCTCGGCCCAGGCTGGACTCGCTATCAGGTGAGAATAGCAGTTCACAGATAAGAGGAACACCTCAGGAGCAGGTCATCTAGTAAAAGCCCAATTGACCTACACAACTGTCAAAAAAGGTCTAAATAAGGGTGCAACAATTTTGGAAGCCAATAATAGCATAGACGTTGCAACGACCCCGAAAAGGTTGACGAGCATTGCATTTCCTGTGGTATTATTATCAGATCATTGCATTCCCGGGTTCCAGTATCCATACGAATCAAACCTCAACACTAACAATGAAAACTGTAGTAGCAAGACTACTTGTTGAATATAAACCAAATCAAACACAACCAAAAACATATATAACAAAGAAAAAGCTGGCTGCTGCTTTCATACAGAACATAGGAGGTGCTTGAACCAAAACGAGCATAATAATGTCAAGTATGAAATAGCAGTGACATTTAAACAAAGATAAAACATTGTGTCGGCAGATTAATATATTTCCACTCAGACAACCAAACTAATCCTTTTCGACATCATCATCATCACAAGGCAAAACTGATGCAGTGCATCAGGTCTAGCTCTTTGAAGCTTGTTTTTCCTTTGCCTTTTGTATCTTCAACACCTTCTTCACAATTTTTTGCTCTTCCACCAAGAAGGCCCGAATAATCCTAGTTGAATTGGAATAGAACAGTTCATGACATAATTCTATGAAAGATATTAGGATTTGAGATTATAAGTATAACTGACCTCTCCCTCACTGCAATTCCAGACAACACACCACCATAGGGACGGTTCACAGTCCTGCGGTTTCTAGGTAACCTAGACCTCTTGTATTCAGCTGGTCTTAGATGAGGAATCTGAACGAGAACACAATCTCGTAAGTTTGTATATAACAGTTCATCGAAGTATATACAAAATTAATAGCTTGCTTCATCGAAGTACAGGACATAATAGAAGAGTTCACAAGGCAATGAAGGCGAAATCCCTAAACACAACAACCACACTAATGCGATTGTGCAATAGTCATTAAGCAAAAGTATGAAAATGAGAAGTGGAAGTTGCATATCACATTAAGTCGAAACAACTCAAGATTGCAAGAAACAAGCTTATCAGAGATTAGTTCATCAATCTAAAACCTTTGCCCCTACTCATCAGCACAAGTATGAAATGAAGAAGAAAAGGCTAGCCCACCAGAAAGCAATGTTTCAAACAATGATTCCCAATCAGTAAAGTGACAGAGCATAAAAATCCCATCAAAAGCTCATCTAGCATGTTATATTTTTTCTCACAATGGTTAAGAATATGGAATCAATAATTTCAAGATTCTCAATATCGGTAGGCAAGGCAACAACAGAAACCTAAAACCAAATTTCTCATAGCAAAGGGAGTGGCAACTGGAGTTTCAGGTCAAACATCGAGCCCAGAGGGAAAGTTTAGCTACTATTATCTCGAGAATGATTGAAACAGATCAAGAACAACAGCATTAGAGCATAGCAATTCCATCAAAAGCTCATCAAGCATGTTATATTTTCACACAATGGTTAAGAATATGGAATCAATAATTTCTAAATTCTCAATATCGGTAGTAAAGGCAACAACAGAACCCTAAAACCAAATTTCTTATAGCAAAGGGAGTGGCGGCTGAACTTTCAGCTCAAACATCGAGCCCATAGGGAAAATTTAGCTATGATAATCTTGAGAATGCTTGAAACAGATCGAGAACAACAGCATTAGAGCATAACAATTCCAGCAAAAGCTCATCAAGCATGTTATACAGACAATGGTTAAGACTATGGAGTGAATAATTTCAACATTCTCAATATCGGTAGGTAAGGCAACAACAGAACCCTAAAACCAAATTTCTTCTAGGGAAGTGGCGACTGAATTTTCATGTCAAACATCGAGCACATAGGGAAAATTTAGCTACTATTATCTCGAGAATGATCGAAACAGATCAAGAACAGCAGCAGCGGCAGCAAATCAGCAATAACAAAAACTCAATGTCAATAGTTGACACTAACAAACTACAATAATCCCCAATAATCATGAAACCTATCGAAAATAAAAATTACGAACAGATAAATGGATTGGTCGCATCTAAGGAAATACCCCTTGGATTCTCTTGCCGGTGACGGGACATTTGGGTCCGCTAGCTCTCTTCTTCGTGGTCTGGTACACCAATTTCCCACCTGAATCATTCAAAGAAACAACGAAAAAACCGTGAAAAACCAAATAAAATCACGGCGAAAGGACTCGAAACAAACAATTACCGGGAGTCTTAACAACCCTGTGTTGATTGGACTTCGTAGCATAGCTATGGCGTTTCCGGTAAGTGAGGCGCTGCACCATTTTCGCCTAAATCTCCACTTCTTGGATAAGATGGGGAGTCCACCGCAAAAGGAAAATTTATATAAAGAAGAACAGTCCAAACCCTAAACTTGGGTCTACAAACCTTGACTATTGGTAGCAAAACAGTCTTCTCCTTTTTTAAAATTTTTCTTTTTCATATTAAATAAAATAAATTTGAACATCCTAGTATTTGACTCATGAACTCCTGAATAAGTCCGTCAACTAAACTTAGTAAAAAATATATAAAATAATTAATTTTATATAATTAGCATTTTAAAAATTTAAAATTAATTTTTGAATTAATAATTTCTTCTTTGTAAATAACATTGAATATTTAAATATATTATAAATTTGATTACAATCCATTATCCAACTTAATTTGGATCTAATTTTCAAAACAATTTAACACACAAATATTATTTAATTTAAAGTTACCATAATTCAATAACCATCTCACTTGATTGAGCTGTAAAACAGCAATGCCTTTTGTCATGTAATAATAATGAAACACCAAATAATGGTGGAGTTGGCTAACAAGGAAAGAGCAAGAAAGCAGGGTCTACATGTATTTTCCTATTTACAAAACTAATGGTGGCTAGCTTGTTATTACACCACATCAGCTGCTCCCTCGTCACCCTCGACATGTTCAAAACTCTCGACACTAACTTCATATCTACTTGACTGAAAAAGTACAGAACTTGGTCCGAATCATCCTCCCTGCTTCGTCTGAACTTCCTCAGTATGCACTTCTCGCTCCTCAAAACATCCTTCAGCTTCCTGTCCTTCTGCATCACCCGAAACATAGTTTGATTATCGATTCAGGACCCAAAAGATTAAGAAGATCACAAAAATTCTCGAATCATGACCAAAAATATCATGAATAATTAAACTATCTTTTGTGTACTGAATCGACGATTCTCCTACATTATTGAATCAACCGATTTTTTTCGACATAATTTATCATCGTAGAGAGCAAAACAAAACAAACCTTTTGAAGATCTTTCTTGATCTCCATCACCAGCTTATGCTCTTCATGGCTGGGGAGCTCCGGCAGTTTCTTGCTGTTGGTGATGGATGCAACGGAGCAATCACCGTCAGCACGAACGAATCGCCAGAACGTTCGTATGGACTCTTCCACGATCTCCACGAGCATTTCACTTGTAATAACGTAGTCATCCATGTCTCTTTTCTCTGCTTTTCTCTTGTCTTTCATGTTGTCCTCTGCCATCATTGAACCAATGTTTGAGCTCAGTTCCAATATTACAAATCTGCGAGTTGAAAAGGTTGTGTTCTCACCTCGGATGACAGGAACTTGAAGGAGGTTGCGGACTGCGCACCGGCTTTTGACATAATTCTGCACTCGAGGCCCTTGAAACGGCTCGTCTTCTACGAATCTGTTCATCAGCACTTGGAACTGCTGGAACTCGCCGGCAACCTCGTTGTACCTGCGTCGTCCGCGGGGATCGGAATCCCACAAGTCCCATGCTTTCTCGTACTGCCAATGCAAGAACTCCCACGAAAGGCACATTTGTCCGACGTATACTGATTCGAGATCACCCTGCAATTCTTTGATGAACTTCTTCATGGGGTCACTCCCATGGATTTTGTGTTTGGACAGCCATAGATTTTGGGACACTAGCGATTTGAGCGTTGGAGGCCGTTTCTGCTTTGACATTGATTGCAGAGGATCCTTTAGCTGCAGAAATCCTGCATTTCATGTATATAATTCAGACCTTTAGATGCAATCCTAAGATAAAAAATCAATGTGTCAAACTTTTTCATTAACCAAGAACCAAAGTAGGGGCTCGAATAGGGCTGTGCAACGCGCGGTTTGAGTTGAAACCGAACCCAACCCGCTCAAACTACCAACCCGAATTATTTGGAAAACCGAACCGCCCGAATCCTCCCACCCAACCTAAACCGAAACCGAAACCTACCAAAAATTCGGTTTCGGCTTGAACCGAACCAAACCTTCGATTTTAGACAATTCGGGTTGAACCGAACCCTAAACATCACCTGAACCGAACATAGGTTCGGTTTGGGGATTTTGAAACAGAACCGAAACCCGAACTGATCCAAACCCACCCAAAATCCTTCGGTTCGGTTCACGGTTTGATTTTGCTCACCCTAGTCTCGAAGACAATCAGATACAGTTCTAATCTATGTTGCTTTTAGGTATTAGGGATCAGATACCTCCCAAGTTGACTGAAGAAAGAGCATTTTACCCTAGAAAAGACTGCTTTTTTAACTTTTTCAAGAGTTCTTGAAAACTGGGAAACAGACGTGGTATAAATTCAAGAGATTGTTATGTCACAGGCTTTTGATTCCATAACATTTATTAATTATTACAGCAGTAAAATTGTGGGGAACGAGGACGGCAGCCAACTACATGTTAAACAGTGCAAGAAAAGCATTGGATAGATCATTTGACTTTCTTTTCAAGTTTTTTTTTTTTTTAATGTTTTCATTAATTTATAAACCAACCACCTATTCAAATCTCAACCTCAAAAATGCTGCTTAGTCATCGACTCATTCTCCCCACGCCTCGTACCACACCAAGTCTCATGTTTTATCTGTTCCTAGACATATCAACAAACTAGATCTTCGTGGGCTCCATTGACTCAATACCAAAACAAATATTCAATTCCACCCTTCTTTTCATTCCACCTACTTGTGCCGATTTCTTGATTAAACTAAGCTTCTTTCACATTTCAAATTTTCAAAAGTGGCAAGCTAAAGACTTTGCATATTCAAACAAAACAAGAATGTAAGAACAAAAACAAGAACACGACAATGAGGGAGGATCAAGAAACTAACCCATGGCATACATCTTCTGGTAGTTGATGATATCGAACTTGCGCATTCTCTCTCTATAGCTCTTGTAGAACTTGTGGAGCTCGCCTATGCTGTCTTCACGTTGGAATTCATCGATTCTCCATGGCTTCAAGTCCTCGACTATCTTGGGAGACTCTGATTCCTCTAGAATGGTGGGTAGACCAGTGGCTCTCACCTTCTTCAGCTCCATCTTCAACTGCTCGATTAGTTCTTGATGCTCCCACAATGACTCCAGCTTGTTTGCTTCATCGGAATTCGACGTTGATGATGAATCCTTTGACCTTAATTTCTCAGAACTATCATCCCAATTCACATCAGTTTCATTAGCATTGCCTGCATTCTCATCAGAATCTGGTTTCAATCCATAACTATCTTCTTCATCGTCTTCCTCTAGTTTTTTCAACTCTTCCATTATATCTCTATCAGTGTCATCATCATCAGCAGCATCGAATTCATCGTTCTCTTCGAAACCAGACATTCCACTGTCCGATTCCATCTCATCATCTACGCCAAAATCTCCATCAGACAAAAACCCATCTTTGTATGAATCCACCAAACGGTTCATCATATGGTCATAACTAGTTGAGTCCGACTCAGAAACAATAATCTCAGAATTTTCATCGAAATCAAACTCACATTCATCATCGAGCTCTCTATTTGTCTGAATCTCTATTTTTTCATCTTCGTCCCCATCGCTCACTGCAATTTCTTTTCCTTTGTCATGAACGCAACCTGTTTGATCAAAGTCCTCCTCAAAATTCCCCCCAAGAAAAACCTTTTCACTTTCCAATGGGAAGTCGATTTCACCCTCTTTCACGGAAAAAGTCTCCGCTTCATCGATTACCGCGCTGGCGCAACTCTGCCCTGATGTGAATTGACATTTGCTAACAGTTGCAGTTGCATAAGGGACCACCTCGGAATTTAATATATCACCTGTTTCTTTCTGGAGTTGCCTGAATTCATCGTATGTCGGAAACTTGAATTTCAAATAAAATTCCGCTTTCTCCTCCTCTTCCTCGACGCCCTCGTCAAGAACTCCTAATTCAGCAGCCTTATTCTCATCTCTATGCTCTGTAGAATCCAGTGCCTCTGTTTTTTCAAGGAAGCCTCTCTCCTTCCCGTTCTTGTTTAAGGAACTACTCCCATCTCCTCGCAACCTGCGACAAAATTCATAACCTTTGATTAACGTCGGAGTTTTTCTCACACACACACACGCTACAAATAAAAACTGAGTGAACCTGAAAATACAGGTAGAGATGAAGATGAAGAGCGGGCGCAGATATACGGAAACCGCGTGGAAAAAAAATACCAAATTCTGGCACAAAAACGCAGAGCTAAAACCGGCCATATCTCGAAATCTTAAGAGACGGCTGAACCGGAAGGCTTTCTGAGAGAAACATTCGAATTGGTGGATTCAGTTGGAAGCAAATGGGCAAAGAAACAGGGGAAAAACGGGAATCTGAAATTTTCAAGGAGGAAATAGACTTTGCAGCTGTAAATAAAAAGGAGATAGTGGTGAAGAAATGATGGCAGATGAAGAGGAATTCTGCAGAGGAAATCTGAGTCAGAGAGGAAGTTGAAATCCGACCTAATTGGAGAAAATGAAGGAAAGATGAGATTTGAGAGCAGGATTTTGAGGGGGAGATAGTTACGCGTCAGCGACTCGGTCTCTCCACATACACATACATACACATATATACATACATGCATGAGAAAAAAAAAGATGAAATTCACATCAACCATGAACAACGGCAACAAGGTTTTCAAGGTTTATCAGTGTGTGTGTGTGTGAGAGAGAGAGAGAGAGAGAGAGACGCACTATTCACTGTTGAATGAGAAAAATTGAAGAATATCAAAACAAATTTGTGAAACTATTTGCCTGTCTCTTTCTTTGCTGCGTTTTTCTCTCTTTTTTAAAAAAATATTATTTTATTTTATATTAATAGGACTTTTCTGAATCGTAAAATTACTAAAATATAAATATATCATAATCATTTATACTCCTTTGGTTCAATTAGTGGGGATTGTTATTTTAGAATATTTTAATTATAGGATTCAATTTTTATATTTAGTATTATTTGTTTCTGTTAATTTAGAATTATATTTTTGAATATTTTTGCAAAATAAGAATATTAAATATAATATTATAAAAATGAGAGATTAATTAATACTTTGAATGATATTAAAATTTTATTTAAAATTAAATAATTTTTTACAAACTAATCATATAATCTGAACGTAGGAAGTATATTAGCGAACTGGAATAATTTATCACTGTAAATTTTGGCTAATACACATTATCTTTTGGAGTATTTATTGGTTAAATTGACTAAATAATGAAAATTTACCTAAATAAATCACGACCAATATCGAATTTTCCCATCTGAAATTGGAAACATTAAGTGCTGGCATTAATGAGGAGTTAAAATTGGAAGAAGAATTTTCCAAAGGAAATTTAAAAGAGCATCTAGAAGAATTTACACAATTCTTACCTTCTTAGGTAAATAGAAACACACGCTTTGTAGTAAATACCAAGTTTGAAATAAGGTTGCAATATTATTATTTTTATGTTATAATAATAATAATTGGTAAATAAAATTAATTGTATGAGCAGACAGTATGGCAAAAATTAAATGACGTATAGTTTAATAAAAATAATAATAATAAAATTAGTGAATAGACGAGGTTAAAAGCAGCATGGTCCGTCCCCTACAATCGACAATAAATGGTTGTGTCTGAAATTTGATTGGTAAATCTCCTTTCTATATTTCAACTCAATACATTATTTTGTCTACCATTCAACTATATGTTGTTGCTAATTATGATTTTCTTTGCTCTAATTTCTTCTCATTTATTATCACAACCTTCATTCTCCATTTCCAACTTCACTTTAATCCCTCGTTCCGGTGTAGTGATAAAATACTTTGTGATGAAGAGGTTATATCATATATGTTCCAGCTTTTACGAGAAAATCTGAATTTGTGAGTTTAAATAAATACATTAATATTTTTTTATAAAAAAAACTCAAGTGTAATTTAACTCTAGCTTTGAAGATAATGTGATTTAAGAAAAAAAATTGAGTAAATTACATTTTGATCCCCTACATTCATAATGTGTAATAATTGAGATCTCCCTTTATATGTTTTTTTTTAAAACTTTGTGCTTCAATAATTTAATAAAGCCCAATTTTTAGTAGTTTTTGTTAATATATATATATATATATTGCAAATAAATGATTTTTCCTAAGGAAGCCTTGGCTTGGTAGTATAAGATTTATTTGTCATAGACTTCACTCATAAATTAAAATGAAAAAAGAGAGAAGAAATTGACATTGTTGGTGGGTATCGATCGACCAAGAAATAATACTTAGATAAGAAATTGATGTGGAATTTTATTATATGAAGAAAAAGTAGAATAATAGATCATTTTTACAACTAAGGTAGAGTATTTATAGGAAGAATTATTTGGATACATAAGAAATATCAATTCAGAAACGGTAAAATCTGTTCAAATCCTTATTTACCTCAAATACATTAATTCCTACTCAAATTCGATGCAGATAATGATAAATCTTACTGGTACGGTCCGATCACCGCGATATAAGGTGACTCGATCGCTCTGCCAGGTCGACGCGATCTCCACTAGTCCAAAAGAATTGCCTTCCAAAAATATGGATATTTGGGGTCGAACCAGGTCATTGGGCTTGGAACCTCTTCGTTGGACTTCGTTTATCCAGGATAAGTATTACCATTTCGAGACACAACAAGCATGAAGTTATTAAGTGCTTACAACTATAAAAATAAAATGAAATCTCTAATTAATGTCGATTAACTTTGATTGTCTCTATCATCACATGTCAAATTTTTCAAGAAATCTTAAATGTTGGAGGACTATGTGTTGTTTTCTCCTAAGTTTGGCTGGTTTTTGTTGATGCACTTGTCAAAGTTATTAAAACTCTTATTTCAACTAACCATTTCCCAAATTATTAAAACTCCCATTAAATATTTTAATTTAATATTAGATTCCTGAACCAAATTTACGAAAACTCAGAATATACATTAAATCATAACTTACATGAAAGTATTTTAGGTCATTCCATATATAAATCGAGAAGATAGTTTGAGAAACATACTATATGTGTTATTAATTAAAGTAAAATATCTCTCTAAGAAATTCACTCATCAAATAAAAAAATGCAAATTAGGCTTTGATTTGGTTGAAAAGTGATATTCATGTTTGTATGCATCAATTTTTGTTAAT
>JAPKLW010000551.1:96790-118188 GCA_026898455.1 Plectranthus barbatus | reverse complement strand
ATATATATATATATATATATATATATATATATATATATATATATTTAAAAAAATGCCTAGTTGATCGTGAATACAAAATACTAACAAAAATATTATACTATGGACAAATTAAAATAAGATAATTAATGTTATATTAGTTTTTAAAATTAATACATTTTTTTTAGATTTTGCACGCACGAAATTAATCGATGGACTTAGGATTGAGTATAATGTATTAAATTATAATTTCAGTTTAGACGTGTAATCGTTGCTACAAGTAATTAAACAAATAATATGATGCACACAATACACTTTGGTGTTACACTATACATACTTTCAGGGGCAGACACAAACATAAAAGATCGTGAGGTTAAATCAAAATTTGTACGATCGTGCCTTATAATTTTATTTTACTTTTAAAAGATATACCTAAAAAATTTAAGTTTGTGGGGGCGGTCACCCCACGTATCCGGAGCTGGCTCCGCCCCTGCATACTTTATCAAAAACGCTCCAATAAAAATTGTGGGATAAGTCAACTCAAAATTGATTAAAACTTTCACAATAAAAATATTCCATTCATCACTAATTGCACTACAATATAGCCAATGAAAACCCATTTTTCCACTTAATTATGGTTAATCGCCAAAAACTATTAGATCATTTATTTCTTTATTTGATAATTTTGGAAAGGGCAAATAACTATAATGGAAATGCAACAGAAAAGAAGCACACAGAAGTTTTCAACATAGCAATTGCGTGTGGAAAATGGTTTTCAAGTATTTTACGCGTACGCGCCTAACTCAATATTTGTATTTTTTTTCAACTATTTAAATTTATATATCTATATATATATATATATATTTTTATATTTTTTTTTTTTTTTTTTTTTTTGCTATATAAATATGTCCCACTAAAACGACTGAAATGTTTATTTAGGGTAGGAAGAATTTGTGATGTGAGACAACTCAAACTAGTGATGATAGAAAATTTGAATATATCGTGGGTTAGAGAGTTAGGTACATGGATGTCTAAAAATAAATACCAAACGATCGACTCAATTTATTTTCCAAAAAAAAAAATATTTAATTAAATATATTTGAATTAAATAATCAATATTTGGATGATAGAAGATGAATTTTGAATAATTTTTTGTGGAACTAGAAGTGGATATGTAAAACAATAATAATAATAGTGAATTAGTGATAATAACTTTTTTGAGCAAAAAGTGATATAACTTTAAATAGTGGTCCAATATATCCAACAATTAGGCAACTTTTTGATATGTTATTGATATATAATCTTGTTTTTTTAGCATGATTTATGGAACTATTAAATCATTGCACTTTTATTTTCTAGCAATTGGCTATAATGGGACTCTAATAGTTGCTTCTTTTTTGTTAAAATAAATGAAAATTAATTCATAAGTACCAATGTAGATTCCATTAAAAGTTGTTAAATGTTTGGTAGGTGTTAACCTTTTTTGTTGATTAATTATGGAAATAGGAATTAAAAGGACGAGATGTCCGTAAAATAATTATTGAACTTTTTGTTACAATAAGTCAAAATATGTGCTCATTCAAAATGCTTAAAAAAAATCGATATGCATGTTAAATATCCAACATCATTAGAGAGGAAGTATAACGTGGTGCTGACTGCACCATACTGAATTTCTTAGAAACTTGTATCTATGTTGAGTTATGCCTATACTTGGTTCTGGGGTATACTGATTTCTAGTCATACTGAGTTTTGTTGATACTAACTCTGTGCAGAAACTGACTTCTGCCATACTGACTTTTTTGGCAATGTTGAGCACGTGATTTCGGAGGTGAATACTGAGTCTGCGGTTTGCTCTGTGTCAGAAAAATCTCCATTCTCCACGTGGTTGTTGTTGATTGCCTCAGACGGTTAGAAGGTTGTTAGAGGAGCGCGAATAAATACGTGGTCCTCATGTTCAGTGCGTGGTGGTTTTTCTTTTTGCAGAGAGATCATAGTTTGAGAGTGTTTAAATTCTGTGAGAGATACACAAGTGTGAGTGATACACGAGTGTTCAGAGATCAAAAAAGTGAGTTCATCTTTTCTGTGAGTGAGAGCTTTTAAGCTTGAGTTTTCTGTGTTTGTAATTGTAATCCTCTTGAACTAGTAATATCCTTGATCGTGATTCTCCCCGTGGACGTAGTTGTTTTACCAGTGAACCACGTTAAACTCTGTGTTTTGATTCTTATTCTCGTACTCTTTTCTGTCTTGTTTGATAAGTCAGAATCTATACCTTTTTTTGATTGCGCACTGAGGTGATTGTTTAATATTGCATAACATATACCATTATATAATGGTAAACAGTAGCGGATCCAGAAAATTTTAATAAGAGGGACTATCTAATAAAATATCATATCACAATACTAGAAAAATGAAAAAAAAATCGTCTAAGGGGGCTCCGGCCCAGGTAGTGATGGGTTTTGTATACTAAAAACATTTATTATAATGAGTATACGACGATTTATTTCTCCTATCTGTTAAAATCTTACATGTATGAACAATGGTATCCTCTTATCTCACCGATAGGGACGATCATACGGCGTGTTGTAGATCGCAGAAGATAGTATGATCACTTGACCTAGTGAGACATAAACCTGATCACAGCCGAGACAGCGTATGAGGATACGTCTGTCCGGATGGCTGCGACATTGTCGGAATAAGTAGTCTGTCTTGGTTACTTGACATGCAGGTACACATAGGTGGCGTATTGATGGACCGCAATAAGATGTATTCGTCTGTCTGACATCAGCGAATACAAGATCTCGTTATATTGATTGAGTCCAAACCCTAACGAAGGTTCAGGGGTTTGCTCGGGTTGACTGTTGCTTTGACTTGCCATGGTGGAGAGCCTAAGTAACGTGCTCGTATATCCGCGTCTTGAGTAACAACAATTCATGTAGTACCGCATGAGACTTGGTTTAGGTGGCCATATCCGAGTAATAGGATGGGGACATTCCCTGAGGAGCTCAATAACATTCATCGTGTCAAAGTCCTGCAGGCTGATTAAGTTCAGGCACGAGTGATAAGGACTGAGTGGTACAACTCAGGAATTATAAGATATTAATTAATTGTAGTTAGAGTTTGTCAGAGGCTCCGATTAATTAATGGATGTCCGGTAACCTTAAATATGGGGATTCTCAATTAATGCAGCTCGTTCTCATAACGTGGTAATAAAGGGGTAGGTCAGTATTAATTCTGTGGTGAAAAAGAATTAATATTAATTAATTAATTGTGTCCTGGGTTGTGGACATGAGAATTAATTAATTTAGAGGCTCACTTTATTATTTGCATTTGGTCCCAGGTCTGGCCTAAATAAATATGCTGAATCGAGTCCAGGAGCCCATTAGGGTTTGCAACCCTAGGTCTATAAATAGACAACTCTCTCTCATAAGTTGTAACACAATTGAAACACACTAAACCTAGGAGAGAGAGAGAGAGGGGGGGGCGCCGATCTTAAAAGAGAAAGGGAGGAGAATTTCGATTCTGGTCCTGCTCAAACCACAGATCTACGGAGTTCTCACCAGTAGTAGATCTGAACAGCATTGGGATACAGATCTGAAGACCTGATCTGGAGAACAGAAATTCTATTTCTTTTTTTTCTTTATTTTCGAATTTATCTAGAAATTAGAGTTCTAATTTCTGTTTCCGCAGATAAAATCGAATTGCGTGGTTGAATTAAAGTTGGAAATTCAAACGCAAAAGATCGGATCAGACTCGACGGAATTACGGTAATCCCTCAATCCACAAATCTGAGTATTAAATTCATAGGAGCATGCTATGATTTATTGTTTATTTAATTATGCATAATACCTATAAATCGATCCTGTTCAAGTGGTTTTGGTGATTCAGTTCACGGAAAAACCCTATAGATAGATCCGCCACTGATGGTGAAGGTCTCATTTCCTTACAAGTCGGTTTGTAGGGAGAAATAAGAATTTTACATGGTATCAGAGACAATTCAGTTCGATGTGGAACCCAAATTATTTCAATGATGGGATCCTCATGAAACTCCACGCTGCGTGTGAAAGAGTATATGAACAGGTGAGAATTGTTGATTGTTATCCATATATATATATATATATATATATATATATATATATATATATATATTTTTTTTAAAAAATTCATACACTCACTCACACACTCGAATACCCAAAAAACTCGAATTCATAACTTCTCAATTATGAATAAGGTACTTTCACCACTACATCCCAAGGTGATTCATATTTGTCCAAGAGATACGGGAGAGTTGTAGAAATCCAAATATAAATAAATGAAGTTTACAAACATAGCCAAAAGGAATTTATTACACGATTGGTGGCAGAAATCAATGTTCGAAGTTGGGTTCCTTTCTTGTTTAAGGCCCAACATCTATTTGGGTTGCATTATACATTGATTTATTGTCCAATAATATTTATCAAGAAATTTTAAATAAATAATAAAAAAAACCTTAGCTCATGTTATAATATGAAGCGCCTTTCTCATTTATTAGGCCATTTAAATAATAATAAAAACAGAACGGTAACTTTTCAAGAGTATTTTACATGACACTCGTACTCCCAATGTTGAGTGTACGCATTAATGTGCTCATAATCAGGGACTAATATAGAATTCGAGTTTTGTGGAGGTTTGATAGTAATTTTGTGGAGTTAAAATATTATAAATTTTTTAAAAAAAATACATATATATATTAAAAAAAAATATCGAAACGTCGTGGGGGCGGCTGACCCCGACACTCCCTACATAGTGCCACCCCTGCTCATAGTTGATATGACAACAGATTCGAAGTGATATAATAATTAAAATTAACTCATCATCGATGTTATATTATCACATTAAATTATGGATACATTAATATGCGTGCTCAGGGTGGATAGGTGAACGAAAATGTTTTACATGAATAGTACTAATGTATTTTTCGAAGCCCATTATGTCTCGTCCTTAGTTGTAAATGAGTCAAACTATTTGTGAGCTACTCGGATCTCGACTCGATAAAAGTTCGTTCGAGCTCGTTTAGAGAAGCTCGTTTATTAAACGAACCAAACTTGAGCATCATATTATTTGACTCGCGAGCTTGTTAGTTGTCAGCTAAAAGTAGTAATAAATATAAAATAATTAATTTTATAAAAGTAATATTTTTCATGATTTAAGAGTAACAATACTAATATGTCTTTCTAAATAATAAGATAATTTAGAATTTGAGTATGAATACGATATTAATTTAAAAATAAATAAATTTTTCTTTCAAAAGAATAATGAATATTTTAAATATATTCCAAATTTAGAAAGTTCGTTTAGACTCGATAAAGTTCGTGAACATCAAAATGTTCGACAAAAAAAATCGAAGCTCAACTCAATACTAAACGAGTCAAACTTGAGCACGACACTACTCGACTCCACTTGATTCGATCACACCCCTACTCATACTTCAATTTATTTATTTAAAAGAAAATTCCTTTCTCTGCTAATCATTTTTGGTCATATCTTTATACTTCCATTTTGTAAGTATGTATGTTATTTTAATAATCGGGCCGAATGAATAATAAGTTTATAAGGAGGGACTAAATAGGCCCACAAAGCCATCCCCAAATCTTTAATTTCAAAATATATATACAAAATTTCTTATTGAAAGATTTCAAAATTGATTATTCATTCTCTCACACTCTTATTAAAAAAAAAAAAAAATCGGCTAGAAATTAAGAAATTCCATCATCTTCTTTATGTGTTTATAACTACACATGTGTGATGTATGAATAGTGAAAGCTTTAAAATCAAACTCTCTTTTTTTGTAATTTAATATTATAACTATAATATAAAGAAAACGCAATCGTATAAATGAAGATTTTTGGGTGACCATGATCCTAGAGAAAAGCTATAAAGTAGAAAAAAATGACTTGTCAATATCATTTTGTTTGATTATTTATAGTCATAGGGAGATAAGATGGAGATGGAGGCCCCCATGGTTACTTGTGGAATCAAATCAAATCAATCAACTATTTCAATCCATGTCCAAGATGCAGTTAGGGATGAGTTGGTAAAGTATATCGAATTTTTTTTACCATTTTATATATCGTATAAAATTTTATAATATAAAAAGTGATATCTTTATCATGCTGGATATTTCGATATTTCAGTATGACATAACTTCTTTTAGTATAGTTTTACCTCATCGAAAATATTCAATTAGGGTTTTTTTTTTTGTTGAGATTTACAATAAGATATTTTGGTTATGGGATGTGTTAGTATACCGTAAATATAATGATAAATTTTTACCCTTACCATATATAATAAAAAGGGTAAATAGGGGAAAATATCTCAAACTATTAACATTTTTGGAAAAATACCCGAATCTATTTTCATAAGTTAAAAATACCATAATGTTTACTTTTATTTATGAATTATATCCTGATCTATTGATATTTTGGGAAAAATATCCAATGTATTATTATTAGTTAAAAATACCCCAATTTTTAATTTCGTTTACGAATTATACCAAAGCGAGAAATATTATTGGCTCACACAAATATGACAGTCTAAATTACTATCACCGTCCGTGTTAAATTTAATGTACTAAACAATCAATATTTGCTATACACATTTAAATGCATTTATCTTTAGAAAAGTATTTAAAACTTTATGTTATGTTCTTTTCTTTTTTCTTTCGATTGCTTGAATTCCATATTTTTTCTCTCAATACGTGTTTTGACATGTGATCTTGTATCGAAATATATGCGTCTTCGTTTGGATTGAATGCTATACCAACCAAAGGAAACAAAAAAAAAATAGTAGAACATGACGTTTAAATACTTTTTAGAATATATAGCAAATATTGATTGTTTAATACATCAAATTTAACACGGACGAAGATAGTTATTTTGATTGTCATTTTATATGAGCCAATAATATTTCTCATTTTCGTATAATTCGTAAACAAAATTAAATATTGAGGTATTTTTAACTAATAATAATACATTGGAGTATTTTCCCAATATATTAATAGATCAGGGTATAATTCATAAATAAAAGTAAAAATTAAGGTATTTTTAATTTATGTAAATAAATTGAGGTATTTTTTCAAAAATGTCAATAATTTAGGATATTTTTCCCCTAATTACCCTAATAAAAATTAGGGTATATTAAAAATTCAATAATTTCAAAATTTCTTCAATACGAAAATGATTAGTGAAGTCTCTTACAACTCATTTCCTGAAGCGCTTCATTTAATGTAAAAGCCAGGTACAACTGTGCAAACTATTAAAATGGAAAATATTTAATTATTTATTCCCTTTTTTGAGTGTGCAGAAATTAAAATAAATATTTTGCTTTACCAAAACTGGAATTAAAAAAATGCAAAATAGATAGAATTGGCAGAAGGTTTCTGCATATACGGGGAAGTGACGCTACTACACATGCACATACACATCCACATATTTATTAAATTACTTTTTGGCAAACATCCCATTTAATTCGACAACTACAGTACCAACTCATTAATTAATTAATAAATAAAGACATGAAAATGAAAAAAATTTGGAGGGAAATTGTTGATTCAGGACTCAAAATATTGTTTAATTATCGATTCAAGATCTGAAAGATGATTTGTTGTTTCAGGACTCAAAAAATCAAACAATTCTCAATCCAGGACCTTATATTGAGGTTCTGGATTGAGAATTGTATTATTATCTTTCGGGTCCTGAATTGAGGATATTTGTGATTTTTCGGATTCTGAATTGAGAATTAATGTTTCGAGTCCTAAATCGATAATTAAATTATATTTCTGGTCGTGAATCGATAAAACTCCTATATCTAAATAGCCATTTTGATTAAATAAAAACCTTAAATAACCAATATTATGTATACATTCAAGAATTAGCCAAAAATGTGAACTTTTTGAAAAAACCCTTACATTTAACCTATTTATTTAATGATTTAGAAAATTGACAATCATTGATGTTAATTTCCATTTGGACTTAGGAATAATAATAAAATACAAAATTTAGAAGAAAAAAATTAACAGTAAAATTCTTGCACAGTATTCCATTAATATTTTTTCCTTAATTCAGTTATATAATGTTTAATGAATAGATTATCGGTTTTCCTTAACTATCACGTGCAATGCATTAAATGTAAAATCATATACTTTTATTCATAAAATATTCTATGAATTATAAAAAAAAGAAAAATAAATTGTAAAGAAATATAGAAATACGTTTTAACTTAATTCTAATTAAGAGATTTGCTACTTACGATTAATAATAAATTAAAAAAATTAGAAAAATAGTGTGCGACCAATTTTGCAATATGATTTAAACGTTTTTATTTATATTTGTGACTCAAATAAATTGTATGATCACTTTTGAGTATTGGATTTTTTATTTTTAATTGTTTTTTTTATATTAATCTGAATTGTACTAAAATTATTTGATATAAATAATGCAACTTAGGTTAATAACTTGTTTACAATCTCATATAATTATTCTAAACTAAAAAAGATTTTATTATATTTGAGAAAACTGGGGTATTTCTTTGAAAATGGCTAATTTACGAATTTGTACATAATATTGGTTATTTAAGGTTTGAGTTGATCTCCTGAGAGACGGTTTCACCATTTTTTTATTGTGAGACGGACCTTAATATATTATTTTAATAATTTAAATACATCATTTCATTTTTAAAAATTGCATTATTTGCAACAAAAAATACATCATTTCATTAAATTCGTCTCACAATAAAAATGGTGAGGCATCATTTGCAATAAAAAATACATTATTTCATTAAATTTGTCTCACAATAAAATAATGAGACCGTCTCATCTGAGAATTTGCCTTAAGGTTTTCACTCTAAAATGTATATAAATGTACTACCTTTTTAATTTCAAAAATAAATATAATGATGGTGAGAAAAGAATTATTTTGTCCAACTTTGAGAATATATTTTTTTTCTTTTTGGATTTTAGCTTTGGATATTTATTCACTCGATTTTGAATAGTCTATATGTCAAATTTTAATATTATCAAATATTAGCATCGGTGATTGTTTATAAATTGATATAAAATAATTAAAATCTGAATTTATGGGAGACTCACATTATATACATGAAATAAAAGGAAGAATTAAAGGGAAATATTGCTTTGCTGTAATGATTTTAACTTTTTATTTATTTTTAAATATTTATTATTGTTGTAACATATATAATGCAATGGTGACAGGGGTTGTAATAAATTGACAGTGTTGTCCACGTCTCCAATATTACACATTTCTTTAATTCTTTTATTTTCATAGTAAACTGTGTAATATAATGCATTAAAATAATAATAATAATAATAATAATAATAATAATAATAAACGTTGCTAAATAAATTATGTAATATCTTTATCCAAGGTAAAAACATTCCATCTACGGAATATAATAAATTGATGCGATAATTTCCCATTTAATATTGATATAAACATGGTCTCTTTTATATATAGATAATAGATCCATATTAATACGATAATTTTCCAATTAATGTATTAAAAATTATAAATTCATATTTTCAAATAAATTAAAAAACCAAATCAGATAATATTAATTTTATTTATTTATTTTTAAATATGAATGTACTGAAACTGAATTGAATGCTCACCGTCTTTATGAGGATAATGTTCCATTCATAAATACAATAAATATCAATAATTGTATCTTCATAAATATTAATAATACTATTTTAAAATAGTAATTCAATAAAGCCTAAAATTGAGGATAGTGATGATGAGTAAATTTCTGGACCACCAATGCAGGGTAATATTTTGTTAATATATTAATTTTTTAATCTTGATTTATGATAGGTTGGATTAATTTTATGAATATAATTCATTCCACGCAATTAAGGTAAGTATTTAGCACTTTAGATGTTGGCTAATATTTAATTATTAAAACGATTAAAGCTATAATCATAATTTGTGCATTTTAAAGATTTGATTTTTGTTTATAATTAAATCGGAATTCCCACACTTGATAAAGAAGAATTTGCATACACGAAGCAACATTAGTAACTAAGGTTACATTAATTATCATTGTAAAACCCTAGTAAACAATAATAATGTGCTGTTTATCTTTGAATAATTAAACTTAATTATGAGTTACGGCTTAAACTGGAGTGTTGAGTAATTGTACCAATTAATTATTCGAGGAAAATAATAATTAATAGCACTAATTATTCGTAATGAAGCAACGGAAAATAGTGCTGTCGTATGAGAATGTTAGGTTTATTTTCTTCTCTTTTTTGAATAAAATATTACTGTAAATGGTAATTACATGATTTTGTTATAAATAAAAAAAATACAATAATTTCACTACAAGAAAAAAAAGGTAATCAAAAACGGTAAAAAAGTGTTGTCGTAGGGCATTTTGAAGTGTAGCCGTAACTGGTGTTATAAGTTGGCACTGAAAGACAACGATTTTAAAACCGTTCTCGTTTCTCGAAAAAACAACGGATTTAAAATTGTTGTCTTTTAAACCGTTGTCTTTTCTCCAACATTAAAAAAAATTAAAATGGAGATGCAGGGTATCGATTATAATACCTCTCATATATTACGCGAGAGCTCTACCATCTAAGTTATATACACAAATTATATATTTTTATATAATTTATAATTATAATTATTATATATTATAATTGTCTTTTCATATATTATAATTAGTCTAATAATTGAGGTATTTCTTTAAACACTTCATGTATTTATTTGAACAATCATTTTAATACATTTAATTCATCTTTGTTTTTAATTTAAAATTCACATACGTACCCACATGTTCCAAAGATATTTCAAACCAATGATTGATATTTCGTAACTAGCAAGATGATTTTATCACTACGCCAAATTATTGTTGTAATTGCTAGAAATATGGACAAAATATTATTCTCTCTAATGATGTTTTATTTTATATTTAATTATCTTGTTTCCTTAATTTTGTTATTATTTTTACAAAAATAAAACTAAGTATAATACAATTTATATAGGAAAAACTATTAAATACACCCAATGTATCTTTTAATTCTTAAAAATATTACAGAGTATTTTTATCAATTAAATAAGAATCACTAAAATGAAAAAAAATAAAAAATAGAATAACAACAATGAAATAACAACACGCAAATACAACTGTTGTCTTTTCGATAATAGACAACACATAAACAACAACACTAGCGTAAAACTGTTGTCTTTTAGCGTATTTTTTAGCAACTGTTGTCTTTTCGATAATAGACAACACTAGTGCAAAACTGTTTTTTAGCGACCGTTGTCTTTTCGATAATAGACAACGCATAAACAATAATACTAGTGTAGAATCGTTGTCTTTTCGATAATAGACAACACGTAAACAACAACACTAGTATAGAATCATTGTCTTTTAGCATATTATTCTACTAAAAGATAACATTTTTATTTACAATAACACTTTTTTAGTCTACGACATTATTTTTCAACAAAAAGTATTATCTTTTTAGTATTATGTTCAATATTTTTGTCGTAGTGTTTGTAAAAAAAAAAATTGATATATTTCGTGGATTAGATTAGATACTCCTCTTTCTCTCTCTACCATGAAGCATTAATAGTCCTTCAAATAATTTTAAGGCTGCAATTATTAATTACTGGCACATTTAATTGGCTTTTAGAATGATTTTTTCTCTCTCTCTCTCGAGAATTGATAATTTTGCGCCTCATATAAGGGGACCCCTACCCGTTCCTCGTTGATATGGTCCACATGCACCATTAATCGACATTATATATTTTGGTCTCGATTCAATTATTGTATATAATTCGTGTTTTAATTAATTCTACTCTATGTATATAAACGTAAGTCAGAAGGAATTTCATGAAAAGAATAAAATATAGGTAAATATGTATGTGTGCCCATTATTAATTGATTATATTATAAGGACTCGCAACTCAGATGCAATAAGTTCATATATTGTAATATAAAATGTGTAAATTGGTAATTAATGCATGGATTTGCTATGATAATATTAAAAACAACTAATTTATAAATACATGGCTGAATATTAGGTAGTGTAATATATAAATACTAGTAGTTAAAAAGAAAATTTATATCATGAGACATGCATTTTGTATGATGTGTAAATTCTTTTTAGCACATTCCATTCCTAATTCATTTTAATTACGAGTATTTTGTTAAGAATGCGCATTATGTTCTGAATATATTTTACATATAACGTATTTTGTTAAAAATATTATTAATGCTCGAATTTTAAAAGGTTGGAATAATAAAAATACTTACTAAAATGCTAAGAGATAAAAAGCAAAATGAATATAGAAACTACATTGCAAGTAGAATTTGAATATTTGATGTTTTTATTGTTGTATTTAATATTGATTTCAATGTGTCTTTGTACAATAAAAGTCATGCACAATACTTCGATCGAACATGTGTCTCGAATGGTTGCGTCGTTTCGGTCGAGCTAGTTTCGTCTTTAGATTGTTCGACTCAGCAACACGATTTATGAAGATGTCCGATCTGGTCTGTTAGACCGGTATGTAGCTCGGTCAAATGGCCGAACTCACGAGAAGTTTTCCTTAAGCAAATATTCTGCGCGCTTTGGGCCTCCTTTAGTGGGCTTTTTTTTTGTGGACTCCAAAATAGGTATGCTTACTTTTCAGTCACAACAAATATGATTACGAACAAAACTAAATGACGTATCTATAAAATTCATCATTTACTATAATGAAATACATTATTTATATTCTGATCGAAATGTATGTAATGTAGAATGCATTCTATTCAAAATGTCTAAAAGTGTCGCACAAATTTTTGCCATAAAATATAATTAGGGTAAACTCAACATGAAGAGCCTCATATTAAGAGACGTGAGTATTTACCATAGTATAATACGCATGCAAAACATAATTGCCCAAGATGAATGAATTTATTATGAGAGAGAGAGAGAGAGAAGAGAGAGGAAATTAGGGTTTATGAATGCAATGTGCAGAGAGAGAGAGAGAGAGAGAGAGAGGAGGGGAAATTAGACAGGAAAAGTAAGGTAAGGGTCATTGAATGCCACGCGGTTTTGGTGAGGCAGCAGAGGAAAACAGAAGAGGCATCGCACGCAGCTGACTTTAGAGGTTCCATGGCGTAGTTAATGCATTTTGCTGTCACCTTTTGACTACTTCCACTTCTCTCTCTCTCTCTCACTCACTCACTCATTTCTCTTGCTCTCCTCTCCTATCTATATATGCACACCTTCCCCCCTCACTCCCTTGCCACCCTTGTCTCCACTCTTTCAAAGAAGAAACAAAGATAGCAAACTAAGTTAAACCACTTCCAGAGATAGAGAGAGAAGTTTTCTCGTACAAACTAAAGTTGAATCGAATCAAGAATCAGAAGATACACACACGCATAGATTCCTCGGATTGGAGTGTAGTAAAGTTAAAGAAAAGAGATGGGGAGGCCGCCTTGCTGCGACAAAATTGGAGTGAAGAAAGGGTCTTGGACTCCCGAAGAAGACATCATCCTAGTTTCCTATGTTCAAGAACACGGCCCCGGTAATTGGAGGGCAGTCCCTGCAACTACAGGTACTCATTCAACTCCTTCTCACTCCAATTCCCATATCTTATTTCTAACTAAATCATAACCTCTTATTACTAGGTTTAAGGAGATGTAGTAAGAGCTGCAGACTTCGATGGACTAACTACCTTCGCCCCGGAATCAAAAGAGGTAGCTTCACAGATCAAGAAGAGAAGATGATCATTCAACTTCAAGCCCTTTTGGGCAACAAGTAAGCTCCCATTCCTACATGACTTAAATCGAAAATCTGACGGAGCATGCCGAAGCCCACTATGCGTCATTTTTTTTAATATAATATGAGTTTCCGGCATGCCCATCAAAAAGTTTTGACCAATCAAATTCACAAGATCTTGATTAGGTTTAAAGATTAAATTTTTACAAAAAATTTGCAGATGGGCTGCCATTGCTTCATACCTCCCAGAAAGAACAGACAACGACATCAAGAACTACTGGAACACCCATTTGAAGAAGAAGCTGAAGAAGCTACAAAATGGAACAACGCCCAATTTGGATGTTCACTCCAAAACCAACGATCTAATCTCCTCCATTTCGCGAGGCCAGTGGGAGAAGCGGCTTCAAGATGATATCAACACAGCCAAACAAGCCCTACACGACGCTTTATCATCCGATCAGATCGCCGCCGCCGCTTCCGACGACTCTCCGCCGCCCCTCGTCTACGCTTCCAGCACCGAGAATATAGCGAGACTGCTCAAGGATTGGGTGCACAACACCCCCAAATTATCCGGCGACTCCATTTCCAACTCCAAGAGCTGCAGCGCGCAGAATTCGAGCTCCAATGTCGTCTCCACCACAGTCGAGGAGAGTGAGATGGATTTGTCGGATGCGTTTGATTCGATTTTTGGGTTCGAGAATAATCTGGAGAGTTCGAATTCCGACGAGCTGTCGAGATCGGCTTCTCCCTCAAACGACGTCGTTGGTGGTGAGATTAAAGTTGAATCGAGCCCTAATTCGCCGTCGCCTCTTTCGATGTTGGAGAATTGGTTGCTGGATTTTGAAGTGAAGGATTGTTTGAGTAATGTCCCATTTGATGAGGAATTAGTTTAGTTAATTCTTGAATTATTATTTATTAATGCCAGATTAATTTTTTTTTTTATTTGGTTGGTTTTAATTTAATTGTTCCATGATGCAGCCCTAACACTAAGCATTTGTTCTTAATTTTTGGTACATTGTATGCCTTGAGAGATTGATATACATTAATTAAATGCCAATTGTGTTTGGCTTTTTTAAAAATATCAAATTATTTTTGTATACTTTTATAGAATTCAAACTAGTCTAGCGACTATATTAGTAGGGTTGACAATTCGTGTATATGTTGTGTTGTTATCATGTCGTGTCTTATTGTGTCGGTAGTTGTCATGTTTTGAGTTTAACAATCGAGTTTGTGTCGAGTATGTATTTGTGTTTAACGGAATCGTGTTTGAGCTTAACAAATTCGTGTCGTGTTTGAGCTTATTATTATTCTGCATGTTCGTGTCGTGTTACTGTGTCGTATAAATTTTTTTAGTCATAAGTGTAAAGCTGACAATTTGCATAAAGTAAAATTTTATCATATTGGATCATTATTGTATTTAAGCTTAACGTATTTGTGTAATCAGAGTTTAACTGGTTTGTGCTCATTATTATCGTGGCAATCCTATACATTAGACCTTAATTAAATGTTGGTTACTCTACTTTTCGCTAATGGACATCATGTATTCATTTGATTCTTATGTTTATAATTTTATTTATTATTAGGTTTGTAATTATATTATAAAATCTTTTATTTGATTTCAATTATCAATTATCAATATCAAAATTAATGCACGTCGAATTGAATAGGACGGCTGATAATTTATGTTGATGTTTCCCGTAATTGCGGCAATTAATTAAGTAGCTACGCATATTACTTGTCATAAACCTTGCTCGCAATAATGCACTAGGATTTTTTTTTATCAATTATTCAAAAATCAATAAACTATTATAGGAGAATTGTGGATTCAGAACCCAAAAAATAGTTTAATTATTGATTCAGAACCCGAAAGATTATTTATCAATTTCAAGACCCAAAAGATCAAATAATTTTCATTCCAGGACCTGAAAATCAGGTACTGGAATGAGAATTATTCGATCTTTTGGGTCCTGAATTGAAAACTTTTGTGTTCTTTCAGAACTTTGATTGAGAATTGATCTTTCGGGTTCTGAATCCATAATTAAACTATCTTTCGAGTTCTGAATTGATAAAATTCTATTATCATACAAGGTGAAATGTGTAGTTTAGATTGTTTTTATACTGATATAATATTTCTCGGGTATAATAATAAAAGCACATTGCTCATGACTAAGAGGTTAAAAGTTCGAATTTTTTTGAGGATATATGAATGTATAAGTTTGAATTAACGCGTAATATACACTAATAAAATTTGTTTTTTCATTGATATATGATTATAATTAAAGCACGAGGACTTTGAGTTCGTTATTATGTTATAAATGGCAAAACATTACATGAATTAAATTAAGGAACTATCACGTTTCATTAATTATTTCACATGAAATATCTTTCGAAACTAAAAGGTTTTTCTTATCTGTATTATTATATTATATTTTTTTAAAAAGACAGTGTATTTGAATTTTGGAATTAAGTACTCCATCCAATTCATAAATATGCTATTCTAGAAGATGGTATTCACTTTGACTTATTAATTTCTAAAAAATTTATGTAAAAAAAAAACTAAAAAAAAAAAAAAAAACCAATTTCCTCAAGTGAAAAGAAGGTGCACAAAATGCAACCAACACGATAGTTTTATAATGCAGAAAAAATTGAAAATTAAGCATGAAAAAATTCCATAATAATAATAATAAATTATTAAATTCATAACATGAAATTGAAGCCTCAAAAAAAAGAATTATGAATGGAAAAGGTGAAGTATGTGGATATAAGGGGGCTTGAAAATCTGAAAAGGATTTGCTTTAAATGCAAACATGTGAAGTAGTTAAACCCGTAAACGTCACGCGTGAAACAAAAAAAAAAAAAAACTAAACCCATATTTCTCAAATTTAATAATACTAACCATAATAATAATACTATCACTTATATTAAACTTATCGTAAGAACTTGAAATTTGGGTTTAAGTTTCTTAAACGTAATTATCGTTATACCCATTTCTTTTACCCATATTACATAAGTCTCGAATATATATATGTTATGATTCAGACTAATCAAAATTGATTCAAGATCATGGACAAAAACCATAAAGCCTCGGCTCAATGTCGAGCAACCAAGCCGCAAAGGCCGTGCTAGGGTCGATGCCGACCCTTAACCTGCCTCGGTATTGACCCAAGGCCCAGCCAACGACCCACTACCCAAAAGCTTGCCTAGGATAAGACGAGTTTGTTGCGAGAAATCGGAACTGTCACTATGGAACCTTACGAACCCTTACTGACCCCGAGATATTCAGGGTTAGCTCCGAAAAATCTGGGTCAGCGTAAACTGTGGGTTAGGGTTAGCCTAACCCAAAACGCGAAGGGGATGTCACAACTCATTTCCTACATCTCTTTTTTAAGCACACAAAGCATGTCGAAACTCTATCATCTTATATTCTTAATATCACATTTACTTTCGATCGCATTGTAACGTTGATTCTAAGAGCTCCAACTCAAACAAATTCAAACCTCAACAATATAAATATTATATAGAGAGAGAATATTTAATAAAATGAAAGGGTAAATGAAATGGGAGGTGGGGGTAATTAGAAATTAATTAAGATCACATGGTTTGGGATTGGGAGCGTAGGGCCAATCGCAATCGATGAGTGTGCATTCATCTTCAACACAGACACAACCATGTGCCCTAATCCAACCCAACCCACCCTTCCACCGCTTCTCTGACTCTGACTAATTTCTTTATTAATATCCTCTTTTAATTCTATATATTCTTACTTTTTCTATTTTTCTTTTAATTAGTTTTTTTTTTTTTTTTTTTTTTTTTGTCGAGCTTAATTTAACTCATTTATGATTATAATTCTTTATTTCGAAATGAAAGTGATAACTAAGTTTATGTTACGGGCTTTTAGGCTAGAGCCCAAGCGTGTTTGTTTTTCTTGAAATCTATTGTTTAATTATCAAAACTTATTTTGAAAAAAGAGAGAGAAAAATAAATTTTGAAGAGTTAAAAATAAAGAATTCAAGACTATGCTTTCATTAACGCATGGATTATTGACCTACTTAAATGATGGCAACTGATGATTGTATTTATTCATCATTAATTTTGGTTGACAATTACTATAAGTAGCTAGGATTAATTAATAATTAGAACACGATATTTATTTAATATATATGTACTAAACCAATCGCAAAAATTATGAAAATGAGTACAATAAATAATTATTATTATTATTATTATTATTATTATTATTATTATTATTTTGTTGTATGTGGTCCAATACCACACTGCATGCACGAGAGATTTACTAAATTTAATCATGGTCTACTTTTTTAATTTATCGATTAACATATTTTATTTATTAAAATAGAAGTAATATCCTACACTATGAAATGTGGGATTTCATTTTATTTGTGATATAATATGAAATTCGATACCCAATGACATCGTTTCGACAATAATATAGTTAAATTAATTGAAGACCGATATTGAATTTCGATATGGATTAATTTTCTGCCCTCAATACTAATCTCATTTTAAACTTTAAAAGATATTATCTTTAATAAAATAAAAAAACTCAATATTTAGTGTACAAATACAAATCCACACTTAGAAGTGGCATATGGAACTAGAAGTGTCTGAACCGGTCCGTCGGTTTACGGTTTCGAACCGGAACTGCCAACTATGATTTAGAGTTGGAACTATATTCGCTTTTGGGCGGGCTGGTTCAAGTTAAAGGATATAAACGAAACTAGCAATTTCGATCCGTCGAACAGCCAAAATTTAAATTTAAAAAAAATTAAAAATCGGTTCGAAACGACGGTTCGTTCTAAAATGTTTGAACCGATGAACCGGCTCTAAAATTTTAAAATTTTAAATTTTAAATCAGCCAATCGGAGCACACCACGTCACCTTAACCATCTGTTCCAGACTAGAGCCGGCAACTCTATAGAATTTTTAAAATAAAATTAAAAATAAAAAATTTCGAACTGCCGGTTCGGAATCGAAACCATTACAGTAATGGGCCGGTTAAAGTTCAATTTTTTTGGAATCGAAACCGACGGTTCCGAGCCTGAACCAAAACCGTAGCCACCTCTATCCACACTATAAGCCGAACTATATTGCCTTCTACTTTGAACTTGATCCGAATCTAGAAAATTAGAGGCCGGGCTTTATTTTCTTAGGGCCCAAAATAGATTGATTGATCAGCCCGATTTTGCTAAGCCCATATACTATCCTAGAAATATGATTATAAATTCTCTCTCTTTCTCTCTCTCCCTCTCTCTCTTTTATTGTTGGCGTATTTTATTATTTTTCTGAATGTAGATGAATTTAATTTTAAGCAACTGTTTATTTATGGGAAAGATTTAAGCTTTTGGTTTGGATGTTCCATCCCCCTCTTATTTTATCAAAAAGGGTGGCAAAAATTGTAGGGCTGTCCCTATACTATAAGGGCTCTCTATAGCCCAAGCCCGCTAGCGATAGGGTTGGGCCTACCTTGCGAAGTTTTATCGAAATTCAAATTTTTTTTTTTTTTTGAAATGGTTTTTTGTACATAGCTTTGTCGTTTTTAGAGTCAATTTCACCTCTAATCTGTCTTAACTTTTTAAATAAACAGTGAAAACAAGGGATCTTGATGATTCTTGTTGTTTCTACTTTTTTTAATTAACAGAAAAGATTAAAGATTAATTGCAATTTGAGGGGGGAGATTAAGGTAGGAGATTCTCCAAATTAAGCATAATATTTTAATTTTCTGATCATAAAATATTTCTAATATTCTAATATATACATAAACTATGTGCATGACTATCACAATTAGTGCCGGCGGATCCAGAAAATCCCTGAGGGAGGCTGATTTTTTTTTTTTTTTTTGCCTCCACTAAACTTCAACCCTTCGTATTATATTTTTTTTTCTTATTTTCGTTCATTTTTTCTTCTTCACGAGGGGGCTAATCCAAAAAATTACTATAAAAATGAAAAAAAAATCCGGCTAGGGGGGCTGGAACCCCCTAGCCCTAGTGTAGATCTGCCAATGATCGCATTTCACATGTACTAAAACATATTATAGGCGAGACACTTTAACGATGAACTTAGCACGTACGAAAACTCGAAAACGAAAATAGAGAATCTGAAAAGAGAGGGATAGTAAGCAAATTGTTTAAAAGAAGGAAGTTATAATCTTACACGAAACAAATTGGTAATTGAATGAAAAAAAAAAAAAAAAAAAAAATTGTTGGGGTGGTGGCTGTCAAGTTGCATCCATCAACACCAAATTTCCGGATTAACCTAAGCAATTCCAAAATTAAGGCCACCTTAAATAATTGTCTTGTTTTAGTGACATAGAAATGAGCTGGGCATTCTGTAAGAGGAAAATTGTGTTAATCCATAGATGTAATAATATGGTCCCCATTGATTAAATTTGTGTATAATTCTTTTAAAAGAAGGGTTGGGTTGGTGAGAAGCAAAGTGCCATCTTTCATTGTCTATCTACAAAGCAAAGCTAAGCTCTCCCACACATCAACCTCCAAAAGCTGATTAACGTGTTGATTAATGGGAGATTAGTGAGCACTTGAGCCAATAGAATTTGTGCTTTGAATTGACTAATGTGAAGCCATTAGCACCAACTCCTTGCACTAAATGTGGCCATAATTGTCCCCCCTCAGCTCGGGGTGAAAGCACCTTGCCTGTAACAAAATATCACAAGTTCGAGCTTTTCCCGGGAATATTTCAGTGTGTGAGTTTTCCTACGGCTACTTGTACATCATGTAAAATCGCATTCCATCTCTTGAGATGGAGCTATTATTGATGCTGATATCTCAACTAGCTTAGCAAGATTCCAAATTATAAGAAATTTCATTAACATAAATATTTCATTTACCTTTTCTCTATTGTCTGCCATATTTTTGGTATAACTATTGTTATCTCACTAACTATGGTTTGTGTCAACTCAATAAATAATAGTCCATACATTCTTAATATTTTACAAAATAATTTCACATCACTATTTATTATTACTATATTTAATATAATGAATTTCAAAACATAATCAACTTAATTATAATTAGTCAATGTGACGATTAATGTTATTAATTATAGGCCTAAATTATAAGATAAATAAATGATCTATGTTGTAAAATATTGAGATAGTCTTTATTAATTATAGTTTCTTCTAAATTTTTAAAGAGTTTCCTAATTATTTTCGACCGTTGCAATTTGTGGTTCATATTTATTGGCGATTTTTGATTTGACTATTTGTGTTTTTGATTTACTGAAAGTACACAAAACTTCTTGTCGAGTATTATTTTATAATTGTTGGAAAAAAAAAACTGTAATTTTAAAAAACTAAATAAATAAATAATGAAGTATTGATTGAAATTAAACTGTGCAGATTCTGTTTCAGTGGGGCCACGGCCATGCGACGAGTAAAATAGTGCGTCGCACGGTCCCAAACAGTAATTAGTAATTACATTCCAAATAAAATGAGGGTGAAACTAAATTGAATGAATTTACTTAGAAGGGGTAAAAAAAAACAAAAGGTAAAAAAAAAAAAAAAAAAAAAAAAAGAGGATAGGATATGAAAGGGAAGTGAAGACAGGCATGACAAGAAAGATGGATTTGCTTTTTATTTAATCCAATGAAGCTTTGAAGATAAATATTTTTATAT
>JAPKLW010000551.1:59985-81790 GCA_026898455.1 Plectranthus barbatus | reverse complement strand
TCACTAAAAATTGTAGTAAATAATTATATCGTTAAATAAACTCTTTAAGTTAATTTAACGAAGAAATGTCAATTCATTATTAACAAATACAATAACTAAGTGGAGAGCCGTGGGCTAAATTTGGTGATATGCATACATTTCCTTTATTTTTTTCGTATAATTATCATATGCAATTAACTTAAATATTTTATGGGAATTTTACAAAAATTAATATGCAGACTGAAGAGGTGGGTGGGGAAACATGGCATGAGAAAATAATCAAAGAGTAAATGAGGCCACCGCCAATTTAAATTAAGAAAGAAAACTCTATATTAGCATAAATTTATTAGAGATAATATTTTCTATGCATTTTTGGAATATTAAAAAAGGGAAACAAATATTAAATAATATAAGAAATATAAAAACTAAAAAATAATTCAAATAAATTCATTGGCCCAACAATCTATCTCGAAAACTGAAAAGTTAGAGCTTGTGATTTTATAGTTTGAAAAAAATTAAGTTCGAATTACCTATAATGGTCTGACGGATTGACCCACCTAACATCCCTATAAAAGATAAATTTAAAAAAAAAATTGATTGTGAAGTTTTTTGAGAGAGATAATAAAAGTAACTAATAAGATTTTAAATTAATTTGACTAATAAAATAAAAGTTTGAGTTATCAAAATTTTAATGTTTTATTATTACATATTCAAATTTTTTGTTTTATTATCAAAAAATTTAAGTTCGAATTATCTGCAATGGTCCGACGGATTGACCCACCTAACATCCCTATAAAAGATAAAATTTAAAAAAAAATTGATTGTGAAGTTTGTTGAGATAAGAAAAGTAACAAATAAGATTATAAATTAATTTGACTAATAAACTAAAAGTTTGAGTTATCAAAATTTTAATGTTTTATTATTACTTATTCATACAATAAATAAAATTAATATTATTTATTAGCAAATCATAATTTTAAAAAATGTATGTTTCCTGCGCAAAACGCATACAAAAAAACTAGTTTAAATGTCCCTCCGCTCGGGGTGTAGTGGTTAAAGCACATTTCGAGCTCTCAATGGGACATCTGGGTGTGTGAGTGTGTGAGTTTGAGATTAATGTAGACTTATTAAAAAAAAAAAGCTAGTTTAAATTAAGAAAGAAAACTCTATATTTGCATAAATTTATTACACTTTAGATTAATTTCATTGATTTAAGGAAAGGGTACAACTCACTCAAATAAAGTACACAATAAATATTAGCATTAAATCTTCAATTTTAAGCTAATATTTAAATATGAAAAATAGTATCATTCATAAACATAAATTGCATTTTTTAGAGTTGATTTTTATTTTAGATATTATATTTAATTATTATTTTCATGATAATGGTTTTAAATCATATTCCAAGTTTTGGCACGATCTTCAACGAGATTTAATTAAAATTAGTTAAAAATTTATAGATGAAAAAGTTGGAGGAGAAAGAAAAAGGTGAGAGACAAACACCCACCGAAACAACCTTGAGGCTGACAAGTCGCCATCGACCGCCATACCCTTTAATCCATCATAATAATTCTAATAGAGACATCTCAATTTAAATTGAGTTTAATGTAAATTCAATTTTAATTTTATTACATATAAATCGTGACAAATTAATTGAGGGTGATATTTGGCATACCCTACTAGTATATATTCTATTGGGAATGATACATACAATCAAAGAATTCTGATAATAAAATGCAAAATTTACGTTAAGCACAACTAAACGGTTTATGCGGGTTTTATTCATACTCAAATGGGTTCACTCATCCTAAATAGGGTTTATTAGTCCCCAATTAGAATATATTAGATGAGTTTGGGCTGAGTTAATGAATAAAATCCGCCTAAACCGTTTAAGCGTGCCTATCCTGAGACTATCCCCTGATTATATAGAAACTAATATTTCTGAATCTTTTCTTACTTTATGTTTGATAGTTATCACCGTTCTAATACTTTAGTTTGTTGATCTTATCTCTTTATTTATCTACCTTCTTTGTCTCAATTATTCGGTCTTGTTTTAGCTTCTACGTATGTCAAAACTCATTCATAAATATATTATATATTTAAACAAATTTTCTGATTTACCCTTATTTAACAATAATTATTATTAATAACTCTATTAATTGTGATTAATTTATAAGAATAAATATGTAGGCACAAGCAAAAAAAAAATACTAAACTTGGATGTGAGAACATATAAATTGGACACCCCAAAATTGTAATGTGTTTCGAAAAATTGGAACGGAGGGAGTACTATTCATTTTAGAGTTGGTCTCCTGAGAGACGGTCTCACTATTTTTTTATTGTGAGACGGACCTTAATACATCATTTCAATAATTTAAATACATCATTTCATTTTTAAGAATTACATTATTTGCAACAAAGAAATACATCATTTGCAATAAAGAAATACATCATTTCATTAAATTCGTCTTACAATAAAAATAATGAGACCGTCTCATCTGAGACTTTGCCTTCATTTTATTATAAAAATATATTATAGACAGATTCTCATCAAAGTCTCTTTTTCAAATTATTTCCACATTAAAAAAAAAAAATTATTTCCACATTAGGTTTTGTGAGTTTTCATAAATTCTCCCTCCGTTTTAAATATATGATCTAATTTTATCTTGAACGTTTATTGAAACAATTTTCCAAAATTAACATTATTAAAAATATTAATTTTTAATTTTTCTTTTTTATTATATTACTTTTAATAGCTTCATTTTCCAAGAAAAATAATAATGCCAAAAAAAATAAATTAGATCATATAATTGAAACATTCTATAATAAAATATAGAATTATTAACGGAGTGAGTAATATAATTTATAACTTTGATAATCGTATATATTAGAATGTCAAAGTTTGGATTAAAATTACACAATATAAATTATTTCAAGTGTCCTAAACTCTCCCTCAAATGCGATTGGCTACAGCTATTAGCTAGTACAATTTCAGTAAATGATGTCTCACTCGATTATGTTTATAATCTCTTAAATTCTATGACTTTGATGAAATCATTGTAGCTACTAACGAAAATAATTGTGCATGTATATATATATATATATATATATATATATATATATATGTACATCAACGTAATAGTTTGGGAATTAATGTCACTACAAAAAATCGCAATATAGAAAAGTATAGAAATGTGATTCGACATCAAGCATTCAATCGACATTAATATAAAAGTAATTCATTAAAAAATCTATCTTTAGACAATTTAAATCCATTTAAGGTTTGCATCGTCTTGTCTTAGACCCAAATCTGTCGTTCATGACGTGGCTGTGGACGGTTAAAGAAATTTGCATTTTTAGTTTTTTTTTTTATAGTTTTTTTTATAAAAAAATAAATTGATGATATATTTTTATCTTCATCCATGGGGAAATAAAAAATTGGTGACGCTGATCCCATCGAAAGTCAACACCGTATTCGTCTTCTTTGATAGGAGATGAATATTAATTGATAATATAATATTCCCTAAGTTCCATTTTAATATGCCTCTTTTTTTCGACACGGAAATTAAGAGTTGTGAGTGTAGAATGAGTTAGTGGAATGAATATTTTATTGTTGTGTGTGAAAAAGTTGTCATTTTTGGAAATGGGCCAATTTAATTGGGACGCCAAATTCGGTAAGTGGGCCTATTCTAGCGGGACGGAGGGAGTACTTCATTTGTGATTTATTTTTATGGGCGTTTGATTTAACCGACAAGAATCGTTATATGGTATGGACTTGATATTTAGGAATCACTCGCAATTTTGATATTTGGTTTATGAAAAGGGTTTGAAATTAATTTTCAATATTAATTTTAAAATTTATAAGTTTAGAAAAGAACTAAAATATTTTATAAATAATAACAATTTTAGTAATAGAAAATCAAGAAAATAAAATTATATTAAAAATAAATAAATAATCTATTTATGTTCTTATTTATTTTATAAAATGTCAAACATAGATACAAAATAAGATTTTAATTTAATAATAATACTATTATAATATATTAAAAAATAATAATATATAATTATTATAATATTCAATATAGTAATTAAAATTTTATTATATAAAAAGTAAATAAGAATATAATTATAAAACTATATAAAATAAAAATAAAAAATAATTTTGGTAATATGATTTGGTAATGAAAATGAAACTCACCAACTTGGAGGGTTTTGATGATTCTCAAATATTTGGGTATCATTCTCATACCCTTCAACTAAATGGTAGGTTTTGAAATTATTCCATTCCCTCATTCTGAAACTCATCAAACAAATTTCAAATGTATCGGTATGTATGGTTTGATTTATTGATTTGGATGATTTTGTGATACAACAATGAAATTGCAAGGTTCTGTAAAGTAATTTAAATATTCGAAAAGGATAAATTGAATATTTTATTTAAATATAGGATTTTGATTCAGTATTTTATATTTTAATATATTCGTAATTTAGGGAATTAATTTACAAAACAAAAAATTCAATCATTCAATTCAGCCAATAAAATATTTCAATTCTCATTCATTTGAATTAGGGTCGGCGCCTGCTTAGTTGTCGAATTTCACACTCTTTAAATGTATTCGGACACGTAGATAACGTATTAAAACTCAAATACGAGGCGGCATGGTATCATTTTGTGAAAAAGATTCTAAAAAATACATAATTAGGCCATAAACTTATACATACTCTATTGTATCATAATTTTTAATTAGTATTTTATCCGTGTATTGCAACCGACACACCATGCGTATTGGTACATTTTGCACTCTTTTTTCAAATTTAATACAAAATTCAACCCTCCCCCTAAACTTAGTAACCCTTGAAATTTTTTATCCAGAATTTAATAATTATTACAAATTTTAGACAATAACTAATTGATGTAATAATTAAGGGACCACTTGAGGGGAAAATTTTAAAAAAAAAGTAGAAAAAATAAAAAAATAATAAAGGAAATGGAATCGAAGGGAGTTATGGAGGTAAGGGATTAGGTGGTCCAGATTTGTGAATGATGTTAAATGTGGGATTATCTCAATCTGGAATTTTGAAATCATGCGATGCCCTTCATTACTGCATTTTTGGACGCGTTTTTGACCTTATTAAGGAACCCCACCCCTACTTTAACTGATTCTGTTTCATTACCAATTTTTAATTTCCCTTTTTTCACCTCACCTCACCACCTACTACCGCCCCACCACCTCTGCATTTTTCTCTCTCTTTTTTTTTTTTTTTTTTTTTTTTTTTTTTGTATTTTCTCATTTAATACACAAGATACGATACGTGTAATAAGATTTCAAACTAGGGCATGCCGACGACATCTAAGTTTTTTTTTTTTTTTTAAGTGATTTTATTTAATATTAATTATCAATTTGATAATTTGTTTATTTAGAAATTTGACTTTTATTTATAATTTTAAGGGTAATTAGCGGATAATCAGAAATTTCGCTACGTAGATTATCAATAAGCTGAAAAGTCGCATTCCGTGATTTTCTTTTTCTTTTTTTTTTTTGATAATATTAAACTAGTGATTATTATTATTCGTGATATAATTAATGCTTTCAATAATAGAGCATTCCAAATGCTTCTTGAAAATTCTTAGCACTTAATAATGTGAATTGAAAATATTCAAAATAGATTCTTTCCTTGATTTTTTTTGTTAAGAAAGTTTATTCCGAGTCTGCTTTAGCATTTAATTTCATATTTCCCCCTTTTTAATTAATTAGAGTTATTTTGTCTATATTTAAAGAATTTTGTCCAACCTAATTTCTTATCAAATAAATATTGCAATTGGACCTGTTTCGAGACCTTTATTTTGCTCACTTTCTCTTTCAAGCCTCCAAAATTGCCCCCACATTCAAATTATTTCACCACCGTAAAAAATACAAAGGAAAAATTAATTACTGGGTTTTTTAATTTTTATTTTTTGGTGTACACTTTTTGATTGGAAATATTACTACTGGGCAATTTAAACCTGTGGAATATCTAGCTGTAAAAGAAAAAAGTAGATTAATTTCTCACCACAATAAGAATCTTACCATTTTTCCTAAATAAAGGTATACAAATATATTCGAATTTCAGAAAAATAAAAATAAAATAAATAAAAGTGCCATGCTTGGAAATAATCGTAATGCCCACAACTTAATCCACTGCATCGACTTCAACTATTTAATTTCCAGTTTCAAAATTTTCCAATTTATTTCACAAACAAATGACTTCAACTCTCTGGATTTGGGACACCCACATAAAGTTACCCTGCCTCAAAGTCAACTCATTTTCTTGCAACAGCTTTCCGGACAACTATATAACATATTATATATATAGAGTAGTGATATATGAGAATAGTTTTTAGTATAAGAAATGAGAATAAATCTCAGCCTTTGATTTTGTGATATGAACGCTCATGATGAAATTTAGTCCGTGTGCAGTTTTCATTGTTTATCCTGCAGTCTTGATTCATTAAGGTTATTTTTATAATTTTAGGATTTTTAAAATTTGGAAGGTATATATTTCCATATTTAATTAGATTTTGTATTCCTTATTCGCGCGTTCTGATATCTTCTTCCTCATTCGTTCGATACGATTTATATATCTTCTCTCGATCTGATTTTTGTTTTTGTTTCTGGATTTGGCGTTCGTGATCGCTGTCGGCTTTGAGGTTTTTGTGGAGTTTTGTTTTTTATTTTGGAGTTCTGTAGTTTGAACCGGACATGTCTGATCGATCTGAAGTTAAGTTTAATACTTTGTACTTTTGATTTTCGGTAGTGTTCATAGTTCTATTGATGTATTCTTATGTTAGTAGATGATTTGATCTTGTTTTTGAATTCTAGATTCTGTTTGTAATTGATTCGTGCATGAATATAGTTTTTTAAAAAAATTGTGTTATTCAGATGTTCATTTTTCCTTTCTTATAGTGCATCTTTAGTCTTAACATTGTTCATTTTTTCATCTTTCAGGTTCATTAATTCCAAATTGTGTTGATAGTTTTTAAAAAAATTGTGTTATTCAGATTTTCATTTTTCCTCTAGTATCATGCATCTTTAGTGTTAACATTGTGCATCTTTATATCTTACAGGTTCATTTGTTCCAAATTGTGTTGATGAGTTTAAGCCTTTTAAGGGCAGGGTTTTAGAACGGTTGATGATGGTATTGATTTTTATAGGCAGTATGCTCGTGTTGCTGGATTTGATACTCGTATGTCAACTAGTTCTAAGGTTGATGATAGAATTATTTGGAAGTATGTTCTGTGTAGTAGGGAAGGTGATAAGTTTACTACTTCGAGACATATGGATTTGAAACAGAAAAGAAGGAAACATGACTCTATGAGGTGTGGTTGTACTGCTAGAGTAGTCTTGAAATATGAATACCTTGTTGGTTATGTTATTCATTCATTTATTGAGGAGCATAATCATCCATTGATTGAAGATCAGTTCAAGCATTTTATGAAGCTTAATCGTAAGATTGATATTGTTCATCAAAAGTTCATTATGGATTGTGCGAAAACTAATATTGGACCTACTAAGTCACATAAGTTGTTGATGGAGTTTCTAGGTGGTTATGATTCTGTAGGTTGTTCTACTTTAGATGTTAGGAATTATTCTCGGGATATGAATGCTTTTGTGGATGGGGCTGATGCTCAGATGCTGCTGAATGAGTTTCGTAGAAAGAAGGGTATATGTCCCTCTTTCACATTTGATTTTGAGGTAGATTCAAATCAGAGATTGCAAAGATTGTTTTGGTGTGATTCTGTTTCAAAGCAGAATTACAAATTGTTTGGTGATGTTGTTGCTTTCGACACAACATACTCTACAAACAAGTAAGTTTTTGTGATGTTTCATTTTTATGTCATTATACTTCATCTTTAGCTTTATATCTTGCATTATTGTATTTTTTCCGAGCATTATTTTTATTTTAGGTTTATTTCATTTTTAGTTGAAATTTGTTCAGTTTTATGTTGATATTCTGCATTTTCTACTTTCAGGTATTGCATGATATTTGCTCCTTTTACTGGGAAAGATAATCATGGTAAACCAGTGACTTTTGCTTCTGCTTTGTTGAGTAAGGAAGATTCAGATTCCTTTTGCTGGTTGTTTGAAAAGTTTATTTCATGTGTTGGTGTTGCACCTAGGATGATTATTACTGATCAAGATTTAGGTATGAAGGTAGCTATTGAAAGGGTTTTAGTAGGTACTCGGCATCGGTGGTGTATGTGGCATATTATGCTAAAACTTGCTGATAAGGTTTCTAAGGAACTTCATGCAAATGAAGACTTTAAGGATGATTTGAAATCTTATGTTTGGTCTGATTTAATTGGTCCTGAACAGTTTGAAGAAGGTTGGTATCATATTATGGTGAATTATGGACTAGAAGAAGATAAATGGTTCGAGACCATGTTTGAATCTAGGGATTATTGGGTTCCTGCTTTTTTCCATGATTTTTCATTCAGCGGTCTTATGAGGACAACATCTATATCTAAGTGTGAGAATCATTTTTACAAGAGTTTTACAAAATTTCGTTCTAACTTGCTTCAGTTTTTGATGAATTTCAATCATGTTATTGATTCTCAAAGGAATTCTAGTTCACATTTGGATTTATCTTGATAGCACAGTTGTTCGTAAACTGAAGACTGGACTTTTGATTGAGAAACAAGCTTCTTTGGTTTATACTTCCAAAATGTTTGATTCTTTTCAGACTGAGTTACTTGCTGCCTGCTACCGTTGTCGTATTTCTGATAAGAAATCTGTTGGGGATGGACTGGTTTATAAGATTATTGATGAAAAGAAGGATATTTTCTGTGTTGTTTACAATGAGGATGATGAGACTTATGTTTGTGACTGCAATATGTTTATTAGGATTGGGTTGTTGTGCAGTCACATATGTGCTGTTTTTAAGAATGAAGATGTAGTGTCTATTCCTGATAAGTATTTGGTTAATCGTTGGAAGATGACATCCTTGCTGAGTTTAGAGTACAAGCTAAAGACTCATGATTCTTCTAGTTGTGATGTTGATGAAACTAAAATAATGGAGAATAAGATTATGAGAGTTGTTATTAATTGTCTTGGGAGGATTGATGGGGACAAGGAGATGTTGAAGGGATTGTTGTGTGGAATTGAAAAGTTTAATGATAGCATCATTAGTTGTGATGATTCAAAATTGAAGAAGAAGATGTTTGAAGGCTATTATGGTGCAGCGGTTCCTGAAGAAATTAAAGTTTTGCCTCCAGTTCATGTGAAAACCAAGGGGAGTGGGAGTCGTATTGTTTCGAGGAAGGAGAAAGCTCAGAGAATGTTGGAGAAGCCAAAGAGAATGTGTGCTAAATGCAAGAAGATGACCTTTCATGATTCAAGGAATTGTGATAAAGTGAATAAGAATGTAAACAAAGATGCATGATATCATTGTTATAGATGCACTTAGTATGTTCAAAAATGAAAGGAGTTTTTAATTTCTCTTTTAGAACATTTTTATTATTATAATGCATCTTATTTCTTGTAAAGATGCACCTAGGATTGGCAATAATGAATAGTTTAGTATATTGGTTTTTTTATGTTGGATATTATATTCGTTATAGATGCTTTTTTTTTCATTTTTTGGATTCGATATTTTTATTTTTAAAGTGCTATCATTATTCTGTTATTATGGGTGTTATTCTTTCTGAGAAGATACATTTAGAATAATCAATACTAAATTATTTTTACAATTAGAAAAAATTAAGGCAACTACATATTCTAGCAATTGATAATCAATTTCCTAACATTAAAATGCAAATTTTAGCAGAAACATTGCAGCATTTTCATTGCATAATAACCATATCTATATTAAAATATAGTACTTCAAAACCTACAAACCATGCAACCCTAAGTAGTATCTACTGTTCAAGCAAACATCAGTGACAATATCCAAAAGAAGTTGTTTTTTGAAATCAGATTACATCTTCAACAGGCTTTCCAATTCAGTTTTGTTTTTAGCAGAGAGTTTCTTGTAGTTCTCCTTAGCCAATTTCTTCATTTTCTCTTTGTGGACGTTGAGATCAGACTTCAGGAGTGTTGCAGAATATCTGGCTCGGAAATACTGCAGCATCTTGTTGTCATCTTTCTGGAAACCAGGATTCCAGTCCTCCAATTTGTTTCCCATGTAGGTTTCCATGTACCTCATGGTGTAGATGCCGCAGTCCACTTTGTTTGTCTCGTTTCTCCAGTGCATCTTCAGTCTTTCTATGGAGGCATCTTTTATTCCCTTAGACTTGCGATTGAGTTTTTTTCCCAGGAGGAAATTGGTAAAATACTAAACCTGTTATCATGCATTTAAAAGTTTGAAGAAAGTCATTATATTTTAATGAAGTATGCATTGAGATTTATATGTGCACAAATTGACAGTGTAATGTTTCATTTTATTGTTTATATTGTGCATTATTCATGTTGTATTGTGCATTATTATTTATGATTTATTTCATTCGAATTTAAATAAGCATGGATCATGTTGTGTTTCATTATACTTATCATATCCTTCATTTTTAGTTAAATATTATGCAGATTTATCTTAATTATTATGCATTAGAGTTATCAATGAATATTACTTACCAGGACTGTGGGAGCATCTCCATATTTGACTGTCAAGTCTTCTTCATCGGCAACACTTGAATTGTCTATGAGGTCAACTTCCATCTTTCTCATATTGAAGCAAATGATATAGAAATGGCTTGAATGACAAATGGGGAAGAATACCTGAATACAAAGATGGTTAAAATGTATGATATTTTATAACATTCTACTAAGTTCATATTGTATTCATACCAGGTCAGCGTTTCTTAGTGTGGCATCTTTCATGTTTTCCAATTCTTCCTGCACTCTTTCAGAAAACACATCTTGACGTTTTTCATTTGTCCAGGACTTGTTTTGGTCAACCACTGTATAAGACTGTTGCATTGAGAGTATATTAGTATATAAAATAGTTTAGATACCATATAAAAAAGATTATTATAGTAAGTACATACACAAGGAAAGGTTGTGAAGAATATTCTGGCAGGAGGAGCTTTTCTGTGTTTCTCTTGTTTGTTCAAATAGGAACTCCATGCATCTATGATGGCACTCTTGAGATATGTTTCAGGCTTAAAGCTTGTTACATTAGATCTCATCAAGATTCCAGTTCCATCAGAATAAACTTCTTCTTCAACCCTAAAATGGAAGTATTATAATTAGAAATGCAGGATAACAACACTATAAATGAAGCATAGATATCTCCAAAATTTTAGATCCATCAGAATAGATATCATCTTTCGTAAAATGCAAGTATTATGAGTAAAACTGCATGATAACAACACTATAAATGAAGCACAAATATCTTCAAAAATTTCAGATCCATTAGAATAGATACCATATTTCGTAAAATGCAAGTATTATAAGTAAAACTGCAGGATAACAACAAAATAAATGAAACACAGATATGTCATATGTTGTTATTCATTCATTCACTTACTGATTCTTCTTCTGCTTTCCGAACATGATCCATGCATAAATTTGCTTTTCTTCAGCAGTGAGAGCTTCTCCTGCTTTCACAGCTCTTTCGTTGAATGGTGACATCAACTTTGTTGGCTTTTTTCTTTCCATAGTTGATCTTTTCACCATTGCATGCTTTGTTATCTCCTTTTCTGTGGCTCTTTTTCCTTCATGCTTTTCATCTTCTTTCCTCGTTTGTTGATTCTGTTTTTCTTTCACAGTCTCCCTCTGTATAAGATTGGATTAATTGTAAGATACAAATACATATTATGTTAAATTTTATACTGTTTATACCATTTTTGTGAGTGTTTCTGTCAGTGCTTCATCGTCATCTTCTTTTTCTTGTTCTTCTTCAACAAATTCTTTGTTCAGACTGCCAATCACTGATGCTATTTTCTTGGTGCATTGTTGTTGGATCTCCTCGTTGGTGGTGCTGTCTTCTCTCTCTCTGCTGGTGGTGATGTCTTCTCTCTCTCTGCTGGTGGTGTTGTCTTCTTTCTCCTTCTCCTTCTCAGTGGTGCTGTCTTCTTTCTCCTTCTTGGTGGCATTGTATTCTTTCTCCTTCTCGATATTGGTTTCTTCTGTCTGATTTTCTGTTGCAGTCTCTTCCATCTCATTCTGTTCCGGTTCTGCTTCCAAGTGTCTCTCTTCAGCAGTGTTATCTGCTGGTTCATCATCATCAAATTCATCTTCATCATTTTGACTCTGCTAACAGAAAGATCATTTTAGTTATTAGACATTGTCTCTTAATGTACAATATTTGCAATGTTTACATTGTGTAGGTATTTTGCATTTTACCTCGATTTCTTTTATACCCAATCTGAAGTGTCGAGGCACAGATACACAAAGTTTCTGTTGTAGCAGAGGTGTATGAGTTTCAGATGTGTCTAAGGAGTGTTTTGCTTCTATAGCTTCCATAATTGTCTCCAGACTTTTCAGCCAACTTGGATTGCTCCATTCATCTGCTATCACAGGATTCTCGCTCAAAGGTGCATTCTCTGGTTGTTCTGTACGAACAATTGGAGATTGTACACCTAGCAGATTCCTGGAAGTTTCAACAGCGGCTTTGAAACTTATGTTTTGATGTATCTGTGTCGGTGCATCCTTGATCATAAGAATCAACTTTGACATAGATTCTGCCATTGTTTTTGCAGTTTTTATGATCTTGTCAGTGTACTGGTCGGCTTCAGACATTGCACCATCGTCTTCATCATTCATTCTTTTCTTTTCACCTTGTGTTTCAAACTTTTTCAGACTGGGTTGTCCAGGGTCAAATCGTTGAGCTATGTGTCCATAACCAAATCCTCCACTTCTCATATCTGCCTTTTGTCTTGTTCTCAAAAGCGTACTTGACCATGATTTCATGATGGGGTAGGTTCTATGAATCACACGAGTGTACAACTCCACTCTATCCACATAGAAGAGTTGTCATGGAAGAGTCATCTATAATTAGTATATTGAATAGATTTATAGACAGTATTGCATAATTGAAAATAAGTAAATGCTGTAAAACAATAGATGAATGAAACTATATATAAAAATGAATCATATACTTACAATTGGCAGCAGGGCTGGTCCAGTAAAGCACACCTTATTCTTCTTTGCCCAATTGTCTTTGTGACGAATCAGGGCAGTCAGCATGTCTCTGCACCAGTTCAGATTTATGATGTTATATGTGGGCTCCAAACCGTCAAACATCTTTGGCTTGATGTAGCCGTCAGCAGAATTCTCTATCAGACAATGTTCAAGAAGGATCAGGAAGTGTCTCTTGAACCAATCACCTCCATCGGTTTCAGATTTCATTGCATCAGCAACATCTACTGGACGAATGCGGCCATTTCTAGTCTTAAATCTTGAAATCCATTCTTTTAGCAGTGGGGACTCATCTGATTTTCTTCTTCTTTCGATCTGTTGAGGTCCCTTTGGTATTCCAAAAATGACCCATACATCTTCCTGTGTTAAGTGGATCCTGTTGTTATTCGGTAGTAGCAGACTACAACTTCTCGCATCAAATGATGATATGCACCAGTAAGCTATCTTGGCTGGAATTTCATTGATCTTGAGATTGAATATTTGCATGAAACCAATGTCTTCTATTGCCTTTTTTTGTGCTTCGTTCAACTCTGATAGTGCTTTTATCAGGATATCTGGACTACTCCTGCAAATTAAGCTTTCATATTTTGCTTCTGGATCCACAACATTTGATGCTGGTTGTTGTATTAATTGAGGAATCCTTTCAGACTTTGATTTTTTTACGGCTTTTCCTGGCTTTTTGCTAGCAGTTTTCTGCTTTTTTGCATCTGCAAGATGAATTATACATAATCAGAGCAAGCATTGAAGTATGACATTCATTTTATCGACACTTATATTCATTTTTTCATGTAAACATGTGCATTATTGTACAACATGCTATTTGTGTGGTAGTAATAAGAAGCATTTTATCATTGTTCATTTTTGTTACGTTTTACTTCATTTTTGCTACATTTTACTTCATTTTATGCTGTAAAATATGCAGTAAAGTCGTCAACTTTTGTTGGAGGCAAAATCATATTAACCTTTCTATTGGTTGCTCTAAGTTGCAAAATATGCAGAGAAACAGATTCGGTGTTTTTTATTTTCGATTAGACTAGATTTTTATATGCGAAACACAGATTTACAGTTATTTTCAACATATTTAGGGTTCATGTATCTTTATATTGCATTTTTACGCAATAATAAGTGCATATCATCTACCCAGACACCAATAAACTTGAATATTTACTTATTCAAGTTATTCGTTTCATCTATGAACAAAATATTCAAATATTTTTATGATTCTAACGTTTAATGCTTAAATAACCTCTGAAAACTGAACATTATACGTGCGAAGTTGTTAAAATAAGAACAAATTCAAAAAAACTCACCGGCATTGGGTAGACCTGTCTCTGAACTTCTTTTAGGAGCCATTTTTGAGTATATTTCTTTAGAAAACTTAGAAATCTGCGGGGAAGGCGCTTAGAATTCCAGAGAAGAACCGTCGAAATTTTCAGAAAATTTGAGAGAGGATATGAAATTGTGTTGAATGCGAAGAGTTTTTTTCGAGAATTGTATCGAAAAGTTGCGATGGAACGGTGTAATGATGAAACCGTGTAGCAGTTTTCGATATTTAATATTATTTCTTTTTTTTTAATTCGTCTTAATACAAAACTGAAGTAAAATCGACGAAGACTGCACAATGTGGTAGGTTTGTGTTTAATCTTTGTAAATGTTCTTTTACTGTTGTACCCTTTACTGCATGATATTTGAGGAAAACTGCCGTGTTTTTTAAATTGTTGAAATTGAATATCGCGCGTCGATTTAATGAGATGGACGTCTGTGATTTATTCTTATTTCTTATAGTATGTCTTATTCTCACCTTATCACTACTCTATATATATATATATATATATATATATATATATATATTATAATATACGGCACACTCAGCAGAAAAATGAAGGGAAAAAATGGGCAGAACTAGTGATAAAAAGGCTTAACATGCGAAGCAAATCACTCAAATATTACAAAGCATATTTTGTTTGTAATAACACAATTTATTATACTCCCACCGTCCAATTCAAATTGTCTAGTTTCGACCGGGCACGATAACTAAGAAATATGAATGATAAAAATTCGTAGTAGAATGAATATTTTATTAATAAACCTGAAAATTTTACTATTTTAAGAAGGTTGATTAATATTACGGGACGGACAAAAAAGAAAAAAATGGACAATTTATGTAAGTTGAAGGAGTAACTGATAGGACGACATGCAGGAGAGAGTAGGGTCCCAATTCCAAACGCTATAAAAACAATTTTTTTTATATAAATAAATTAATTAACAGAATTTACTCATGATCATGCATCATGATTCTCATTCTGGCAAGAAACAATGATAAGTTTTAAGACTAAGAAATGGCAGAGAAATTGTAATAATGAAGGGGAGACTGCCTAAATATGCTACACAAAGTTGAATAAATCATCAAAAAAAAAAAAAAACCAGCTAAGTACCCATCACCCACCCTCTGATAGGAATTAATGAAGGGACTGACCCATATATACCTTTGGCTGTTGAGTAATCTCCACATTTTCATACACAATGGCCTTTGCACCCCTCCAACAAAACAAGATTACTGACTTCACCACTCAAAACCCCTCTCTCTCTCTCTCTAAAACCAACAGTAGCAGAGGTGATGGAAAAGACATTCCCATTTCGTCACCATCCAATAATTACTCACACACACACTTATACATACATATCATTCATCATCACTGCTTCTCTTGAAAGCGAAGTTCTTTTTTTTTTTTTTTACTGCAGATTTAACCCATTGTTAATTTAAGGTTCAATAGCTAGCTATCTTGGATACTATGTCTTACCTTAATCTCAGCTAACCCTAGCTTAGCTCTCTCTCTCTTCTATTGCAACACAATATTGAAAGTTTATTCATTTGTGAATTTTTTTTTTTATATGGATTTTCTTACTAGAAGGAATCCCCCTATGCATGGATAAAGATTAAAGATATGGGATAAAGTAAAAGATGCGAGAAACAAAAGATGAAATGACATCTGAAGCATTATTAAATTAATCATGCAATTAGGTGTGATTTAAAATAATAAAATCAGTATCCATGTTAATTCTCTGCAGATAGTATCGACAGAAGATGCAATTTTTTTTATTTTAAAAAAAAATATTAAACGAAGCTACCACTTTCTGCTGCATGATATCGGACAAAAAAATCACCTGTTTCTCCACACAGAATTAATTCAACACACGATTTCATGCATGCTGAAATTAGCAAATTTAAAAACCAAGAAAAAACCCTAATTTAAGACAATAAAAATGAAAAAGGAAAAAAAAAACTAATAATTCCTCCATTTCGTTTGATCCTCATCAAGAAATTCTGATCATGGCTAGTCATATTAATAAGCTAAAAATTAAACAAAGATATAAAAAAGATGAAATTCTAAAAATAACCAGAATTAAGAAACTAACAATTGCAGCCTTGATCCCATTTTTCAATTCATTTTCTTGTTCTTTTTTTTTTTCTGCCTATCTAAGATTTATTTAATCCTTCGCCATCAACAAAAGATTAAGAAGAAGAAGATCCATTAGTACCAAGAGCGTGAGCAAGAGCGCTTCGATTATCATGGAGAGAGAGTTGGCCCAATTCCTCGCCGTGAACGTCATCATTCTTGATATCGCTGCGGCCGTCGTGGTCGAGGCGGTATGCGGCGGCGCGGACCTCGCAGTAACTGACGCCGTTGCCGTTAGAAGTGGGCGCTGAGGGCGGCGGAGTCGAGATTTCGGAAGTGCTGTTGTTAGATATATGGGGAAGCGTGAGCAGCGGCGGCAGATCTTTTTTGCCGAATGTGTTCTTGTTGTTATGCATCCAGACTTTGAAGACGCCCTTGTCGACGCCGACGTCGCCGCAGAATTCGTTAATGGCGTCTTCGTCGCGCTTCTGCATTTTCCACCCGACTTTTTCCGCGAATTCGAGCATTTTCTCTTTCTGAAACTGGGTGAATTTTGTGCGGTAGCGCTTGCGGCTGCTGGAGTTGGAGTTGAGGATCTGTGTGGAGTTGTTAATGGCTGCGGAGATTGGGGTGGTGTTATCCGGCGGCGGGCCGGAGAGGCCGTGGCTGAGGGCGAGCAGCATGTGGGGAGCGGAGGGGTAGTAAGAAGAAGAGATCGGCGGCGGCGATGGGGAGTTATTCGGGCTGCTGCCGCTGTTGCCGCGGGCGGGGGGAGGAGGAGGCGGGTGGTGGCGGTGGTGGGGCTGGTACTCGAGCGCCGGGGTGGCGTTCGGCGGCGGGAGCTGGAGCTGGAGCTGCGTCGGCTCCTCCGGCTCGCGGCGGTGAAAATTGCGGTGGCAGCCGCAGGCTGCACATTTGAGGGATGTCGGCTCAGCCGGGTTGGAAGCCGGGGAGGGCATGAACTCGCCGCAGCCGTCTACGGCGTGGCCGCCGAGCGTGGCGGCGTGGTTCTTGAGGCATTCCTTGTAGGTCACAACGACGGGGTGGTGATGGTGGCCGTGGTGGCCGTGGTGGTGGAGGTGCAGCGGCGCGTGGCGCTTGAGCACGCCGTTGGTGAAGGCGGCGGCGGCCTTGGTGGGTTGGATCCGGGTCGGAGTCTCGGATTCTGCTTCGGGAGTTTTGACTGTGGAATTGCCTAAGTCCATGTCAGCTGATAAAACATCTAAAATCGGAATTTACATGCAGAGAAATATTTGATGGGTATGCACAGTGGGGATTAGGGTGGTAATTAGGGTTTGGAGCATCTAGAGAGAGAGAGGAGAGATGGAGGAGAGGGAGAGGGGGGGGGGGGGAGATGGAGATGATGATGAGACTGTAGATAATAAAAATCTGTGTGTTTGTGGTTGTGCTTCTTAACCACTTGTTTTTGGGGGAAATTTAACCTGAGTTGTAATCTCTGGTTAACTTTCTTTGCTGTAAATTTATAGTGTCCCACTCCTCCATCAACTGTTTTTCTCATGTGAATTCATAAATATTTTTACTACTCTAATAAATTAATTATTCATTTTTCTTTAATTAATTGTTTTTATGTCTCTCTTGGATGATCTGGGGTATGACTCTGACAAAAAGGCTGCGATCCATGAATTTAATGTGTTTGTTTGTAATGAATATCATTATTTATTAATTATATTTTTTTTCGAAAAAATATAACCAGAACAATTAAAAAAAAAAAGGATAATATGTAAATTTAAGATAAATTATAATTTGACATAATTTTTTAATATATTTTGTACAAAGTATGTTGTAAAGACAATTATTTGGTCAATTTTATTATTTTTATAACTAATGATTTATTGTAAATAGTGTGTGTATGTGGCACATCCTTATAGTGGAAAATTAATATTTTATGTAATTTATTTGTTAAAGAATAAGATAATTGGGGTTACAAAACATATTGTAATTTTAATTTTAATGAAAGAAAAATAGGTTTAATTAATTTTAATGGATAAAATTGGTGAAGATTTTATTTTACAGGTTGATCATTTTTATAAAGTAAATATAATAAAATAAATATAATTTATCATCGTGTATTAACGGATCTCCACAAAGCATGCTTCCATCTACTTTAAATTATGATCAATCTATTCATTGTCATGTAACTTTAATAATTAAATAATATTTAGTTTACAATTTCACACAATTAAATTTTAATTTTGGAACAAATAAGTATGGACCAATCACCAATTGACGTTTAGTCCTTAAATAGGGGGTGATGCAAAAAAAATAAAATTATAATACAGATTCATGGAACACAAACTTAAAATAAAATAATTTTTCTAAAATATCATTTAAAACTAAAAATTTCAATAACCAAAAATTAAAAATAAAAGATAAAAAGATCCCAATACACTATCATTCTTAATTGTATTAATTTGTAAATAATAATAATAATTGTAAAAGTACAAGGTTGCGTGAGAGTCGCATAATATTTTTACCCAGATTGACGTAAAATAAAACAAGGCTGGCTCTGCCTTCTGCTGCATTTACTGAACCCACCTTAATTTGTCAAAGTTACCTGACACCCCCCCCCACCCCCCCCCCCCCCCAATCGATCTTTCACCATCAAATCCCCAAATTGCCATCGATAAACTTCTCACTTTTCCAAAACTACCCCTCTTTGCTTTCGAATATTTTGTGATGGAAACTGGAAAGTAATCCCACATCCCTTCCAGCAGGTTTAGTTCTCCACGGAATGGGTAAAAACTTTTATGATAAGTACCGAATATTCGAATAATTTTTACTAATATTTATTTTCCAGTCTGTAAAATCTATTCAAAAGTATGAGATACAATGAAATATTCAAAGCTTTTTAACAAAAATACATATATAAAAATAATAAAATAGGAGAATTGAAGAGGGTAAAAGCGTCAATTCGCACCACTCATTAGGACCATCGGTTACGCGATGGGTACATCCCTAAATTTAAAAGCACTTTTGTCGGATTCCATAGAATTTTGAGACGTTGAGGGCTTTGTCCGAATAAATAATTTTAAAAAAGAAATAAAGTGAGGCGATTCTAATCTTTTATTTCTTTTTTTTTTTTCGTAGTTTAAACGAATTGTAAGAAATTAGTATTAATCTATAAAATCCAACAGTTGAGGGTGTGATATGGTTTTTTTTTTTTTTTTTGGAGTTTATTGCATGTTATGTATTAGTAATCAAAATAAACACGTTTTTAACTCCTCTAAATACGATTAATATAGCCACGTGTGATAAAACAACCCTCATGCTCCAACACGTGTGAATTTTAGATTTGTACGACTACAATAATTGATTACCTATTGTTTAGTGAGATCAACTTTAGGATTGATGCCAATTAAATAAGATAAGATAGCCACTAGCTTTCTTCTAAATTTTTTTTAGATTTATCCCATTTGTTTTTGTTAATTATGATTCAAAATATGAGTAACGTCTTAATCATGTAACAAAAATATTATTTATGAAGTAATATAATTTACTACTAAATTACGTTTGGTTAATTCCACCAAGCTTATATGATATGGCCACTAATTAGATTAGGAAAATGTTTAATTTTTTTAAGGATGCTTACTTGTTGAAATCGATAACAATAATAGCATACGAATTGTGAACGAGAAATTAAGGAATGCAAGAACACAAGATTTACGTGGTTCGACAATTTGCCTACGTCTACGGTGGAGAAGCAGTTCGATCTTATTATTAGGAATAGCGGCGGATATACAAATACCTCAAGTATTTATATTAAATCCTACGAGGTAAAAAAAAATCTAAAATATATTGTACAATGGGCAAATGCCTGCTCCACTCCATAGGCATCTGTCTGTCACTATTAATATATGAGTCATATTAACAATACTTTATAAACTAAGCATAGTCATGACTAGATACATGAATCAACCAGCTAGGAAAGTTCGATCTCCAACTCATCGGCTAGGAAATTTGTACCGTAAATTATGTTACATGATGAGTTGTGGTGGCGGCACTTCGAAAAGCTGCATGAAAAATGAACAAAGTACAATCATTTTGTGTCATTTGAGCAGCACAGCATTGTAGAGATTTTTTGATATCAACTCGTCCTCATGTAAACCATCATGGCTTTCGCTGCTCGTTGCAATAATATGAAATAGTTTTGAATTGAGCAAATGATTTATCATATTATGGAGTATGTTTAATTCAAGCTTATAACGCAAATTAAAAGTTATTTCATTCTCTTATTAACATGATTTTGAAAATAACCTCTGGGTTTTTGAACCAAGTGGTGATCGGATTTATAAAGGAATTAAACTAATTGTGAATGTGTGTGAGTGTGTTAGTGTGGGACAATATAAAAATAAATAGATTTTTTTTTTTTTTTTTAGGATAAATAGATTGTTGTAAAAGCTTTATTTAATTTGAAATATACTCCCTCTGTCCCGCCAGATTAGTCTATATTTCCATTTTCGTCTATCCCACCAGATTAGTCCACTTTCCTAAAATGAAAAAAAATCTCATCACATCAATAAAATATTAATTTCACTACACTCACAAACATTGATTTTTGTGCCGAAACTAAACTGGATTAATCTAATAGGACTGAGGGAGTACTAGTTTTGAATGAGTCATCATGGGAATCATAGGGGTGTAGGAAATTGATGAGATCAGGCAGCCAATCATGCACCTCAGATGCTGAGATTATCTTTGATTTTTGTGTGTGTATTTATTTAATTCTTTCTTTAGTCATTGCATTGAAACTAGGGTTTTCTGCCCGATTTGTGTTACACCACGTCATTTGTTTTCGATTGGACAATCCTCTCTCTCTCTATTTCTCTCCTCCATGGGAAGAGAAATTCTAGAGTCCCGAATTAATAGTCTGATTTATTTTTGACACAAAATAAAAAATGTGAGTGTAGAATTAACTGAATTAAATTAATATTTTATTATTCAGTGTGAAAAATTTATAATTTTTAGAAATAAAATTATTAAAATAGGACGTACGAAAATAGAAAACATAACTATTAAAATTGGATGAAGGGAGTATATTATTTTTTATCTCGATCAACTAGTCATATATTGACTGACATTGTAATCAATATTTATGAATCTAGTAAAAATAATATTTTATTTATATGTATAAAAAAATTATCATTTTAAAAAATGAGACTAATATAACAAGATAAACGAAAAAGGAAAATGATAATAATATAACGAGACGGAGTGAGTATTATGGAAAAATATTTTACAATGTATCTGTTGGCCCCAACTGGATCAATAATGAAAAATTTAAACAAGTAGGGT
>JAPKLW010000551.1:0-52691 GCA_026898455.1 Plectranthus barbatus | reverse complement strand
GTGAGAAAGATGCTTGATTGCATTCACGACATTGCTTGATTGTGCTTTAGTTGTTGCTTGATTATTTTGTTGCTTTATTGCATTTTAGTTGTTGCTTGATTCAATATCAACCATTGAATTTTTTAGATCTGATGGACATGATTCATTCTTTTTTCTCACGTGGGGATTTTTTTTTACATGATCCCTCCTCTATATATATATATAATATATTTTTATTTCTAATTATGTCCGATTGTATTGTGTTGGTTTTATCTCAAGTAATACTGTAATAGGAATATCATCTATATAAATATATCTTTATTAAAAGTTTTTCCTCTCATCTTTCCTAATCCAAAAATAAATAACTAAAGGAGTTATACCAATCCTTAGCCCATCTCACCACAATTCTGAACCTGTCCAAATTCGGCCCATAAATACAACTAATTTTAAATCATTTGGTTTCACCTTTTTGTAGAAGGCCCATTTCATGATTTCCTGGACTGATGTTAAGCCCAGAAATTAAAGGCCCAATCAGTGATAGTTTTCTTGAATATTTGAAACTTCATAACCTTTGGTCCATGACAAGTTGTATGAAAAATTTAGAAACAAACATTTATAAAGAACGTAGGTGGTGTTAATTAGAATCCCAGAAACTAATTCCAACGTGTTTGGAGTTGAAACTTATTATTATATATTGTTATAGACTTTGCTCATTGACATAGTATAGTAGTGAAGCCGTGAAGGTCTCCTCTTTTTACAAGTCGGTTTTGTAATAAAAATTGGGGATCTTTACATGATATCAGAACGAGGTTCGATTCGATGTAGAATCCAATTTATTAAGGGTGTTCGCGGTTTAGAATCCAATTTATTAAGGGTGTTCGCGGTTTGACCGAAACCGGCCAAACCGTATTTATTTGGCCGGTTTAAATTATGTTTTTAACCCGAGGTTTGAAAAAATTAAAACTGGACAAAACCAATCCGGTTCCAATTTGGTGAGGCAAACTAGTTGTTTCAGCCGGACCGGCCAAATACATATATGTATAAACTTATTTAAATATTTTATAAGTATATGTCTATAGTTGAGTTGTTTAGCGGGCAACTAGTTTACCTTAGCATCCCGGGTTTGATCCTTTTCTACCACACTATATTTCATTTTATCAAAATCATATCATATTAACAATATATCAAACGATTCAAACTCTAACCCAACGTTTTTAATTTTTTAATTATATCCAGCCTCACCCACGTCTCAATTCGACAATCACTACTTTCACCCCACCCTCGCCGGAATCGCCGCAGCCCATCGCTGCTCGTGGGGACCGCCATCACCCCACCCTCGTCGTCGGTCGTCGCTGCCTCACTCGCATCTCTACTCTTTGCTGACTGTCGTTGCTTCCTCCCCACCCTCGCCCGTTGCTTCCACCCAGAGTGCATTGCTGTTTCCCGTCTCTGCACCCCTATTTGTTGCCTGCTTGATAGAAATAATGGTTCATGAATGATTTTATGAGAGAAGCAATTTTACATGTAGCATCTACCTTAGTTTCTCTTAATCTGAACTGTTTTGCAATAAACAAATCATATGAGATCACAACCACTTTCTTTGTTGTAGTTGCTGCAAGTTTTGAATTTTCATAAGTCAGTAAGTTAAATATCTTTTGGTGTTCGATTTAGCGCATTGTAGAAATTTAAACATGTTTAATTTTAAACTGTGAAATCGGCCAGATCAAACAATTTTTATACGGTTTGGCTAAGTTATTTTGCTGGATTGGTTTGAAAAAAATTTATATCGTACCTATTAATTTGGCCGAGATTTTCCTCCAAAACTGGCCTAATCGGACTGCTAACACCTCTAATATTGGCACATTTTAGGGATTTGCTATCTCATATATTTTTCTTAATGATAAAAATATTGCATAAATATTAGTAATTAATTATATATAGCCATGTTTTTAATTGACATAACAAAATCCCTACCTAAAGCCCAAGACCACTCGTCACTGGAAATTGCTAAACTCTGCCTCCGTCACCTCAGCTGTCGAAGCGCTACTGCTGACGCCAGCACAATCATCCCACTCTGCATACATCATTGTAGCTAGGGTTGTGCAAGACCCAATCTGAACCCGAAAAACCGACCCGATCCGATGAGTTCGGGTCGGGTCTGACGACGTCGGATCGGGTCTCGGGTCAGGAAACCTCGCCCGAACAATTGTAGGGTGGTCGGGTGGCGGGTTCAGTGGTTCGGGTGCCACCCGACCCGACCGAAATAATAATAATATTTAATATATTATATTTTATTATTTTATAACAAATAAATTATAATCTCCCAACCCTAGTATTTTCTTCTCACTTCTCAATTTCTAGTCGTGAGTTTGTAACCCGTCGGCACCTCCTTCGCCAGTCCGCCGCTCCCTCTGCCAGCCCACCACCATTGCTGCCACGACTAGCCTGCCGCCGTCTCGTGGCTCACCTCACCTTCTCTGATATTCTGCACGGTTGGACCCTAGCCCCAACCACCTCACTGCTGCTGTGTTGCGCCTGCACAGCTCACCTCACCCCTGCGCCGACCACCGCTGATTAATAGTGAAATGCTATGAACTTTTTAATCAAGTAAAATTCAAGATTGATAGTGAAGCTGAATAATCGCAGAGAGGGAAGGTCCTATTACTCTTGCCTCTTTTCTTAAAATCTACCAAAATTGTCCAAAAATTCGGGTCAAACCTGATCCACCTGACCGAATTTTGGATCGGGTGAGGGGTATGTCGGGTCGGATTTCGGGTGAGGGAGGTCTGGTTTTGGGTCTTCTTCGGGTGATGAATTTTGGGTCGGGTTTGACCCGACCCCACCCGATGCACAACCTTGATTGTAGCATCGATATTTATCTCACCAGCTCCAACAAAAACACTTTCCACATTCTTAAATTTCAAAACCTATCACGTCGCTAGTACTTTCCAACCTTTGATTAAAAAAGCACGACTGGAAACATCCCGGACCGCTTCTCGGACAATGATGCGCGCAGGTACCACGAGGCTCGCCGGAGGCACCCGAGGCGGCGTAAAGCTTGAGTAGTGATGTCAATTTAGCCCGGGACCGACGAATTGACTCAAATAACCCGAGCTAAATATCGAGTTATGGTTGAAAATTTCTTAGGCGATAAGAAATAGAACTAATTGGTCCGAGCTAAACAGGTTACGGGTTGGACCCGCCGGACCACAGGTTGGCCTGACAAGCTACTCCATTTTTATATAAAAAAATATCAAAATATTTTAATATAATTAAATTATTAATTCCTGGAAAAATAAATATCAACTATTTTATACTATAGTTATTTTATATTTGGATGTAAGTGTTTAAGCAAATTTTATGTTATATACCGATATTTTTCACTATAAGAAATATTATTTAAATAAATAATTATAAGAATATTTAAGAAACAATTAATTTCTAAAATAATAATTATTAATTTAAATATATTAAATTTTTAGAATATTTTAGATTTACAAACTTATAGAATTATTTAGTAAAACTGTAATATTCATCTCTGGCTCTTGTAAACCTAAATCGGTACATTGAAAATGAGTGATTTCATGAATATGATTGATTAATTGGGGATAGCTTGACCATTCAAATATATTTTCATATAGCTGACTACAAGATTTGACAAAAAAACTCAGTTGTTTTATCAAAAAATAAGTTCGTCTCCGACACCCGTAAGCCTAAATTGGTCGATTAAAAATTAATGATTTCTTGAATATGTTTGATTAATTAGAGATACCATGAGCATCAAAATGTATTTTCATATAACTATCTACAAGAATTGACAAAAAACTCAGCTTTTTATCAAACAAAAAAAAAAAGTTCGTTTCTAGCACCCGTAAGCTAAATAAAAAATAAATACTTTTTTTAATTAACTTTATATCATACAATATTATTATGTAATTAATGTATTTAATTAATACGATATAATTGTAGTTGTATAATTAAATAATATGATTGTTTAATTTATCTAATGTCTTAATATACAACATTTTATGCAATTATTCAATTATAAAAAAATTATACATATAATTAATTTTATTAATAAAATAACATATATTTAAGCTCAATAAAAAATAAAAATAAAAATAAATTATAAATTTGTTAGTCCGACGGACCAGCGCGAAAACCGAAGGGTTTGAATTAGGGTTAAAAGTTTTCAACCCCACAAAAGTTACGAGTAACCCGCAACACAATAGGGCTTTCCTGAAACCCAATATTTAATTAATACGATATTGTATTGTATTTCTAAAAAAAAACTGCATTGTAATAAAATTTCAGATTAAATAAAATTTTAAGAGTTACTTATGTTATATTTTTTGAAATGATAAGATTTGACATTTGATTTTAAAACTGTGAATTAGGCATAACTTATATAGATGACTTTAGCAAGTCCTAACAGCTAAAAAATTGATAATTTATTTGGATTTTTTTTTTACTTTGTTTGAACTATAATTTCAAATTGTTTTTTTAATGTATCCATGATAAACTATAATATTGCACCTATTAGAATGTGTATATATTTATTTTTTCAGTTATGCACTTGTATTTAGTAATATTTAAAATTATTTTACTTCTTTTGAATTCAATTCGGGTATGAAGATTGCACTCATAAAAATTGCATTTATTTAATTTGTTATGAATTATAAATAATTAAAAGACTAAGTAGAATATGAGTTTATATTTAGAGCTATGTATTCTTAAATTGTGGCATAAGTCATTAAAGTATTTTATATATATTTAATAAATTATAGGATAAATACGTGGATAGATTAAAATTTAAATTAATAAATTATATATATATAAATCTAATTTAAATTTTATGTAAATATAACCCTAACCAGCCCCCAACGCACATTCAGAAAGCAAGTCATACGCTGCCTCCCAACATTGCCAACTCCTCCGCCGCCGCCGGTCAGTCTTGCTCGCCGCCGTCGTTCAGTCCTGCGCGCCACCGTCGCCGGTCAGCCCTGCAGCCTTTCGTTTTTTTATTATTATTTTTCTTTTTTAAATTGTCGGCCTCACTATTTATTCCCTCCATGCTGCCCAGCCCGCCGCCGCTTCCAAGCCACTGCCCCGGCCCTGCTGCACCGCCACTGCTGCCTAGTTAGTCTTAAATTTTTTCTTAAACATTCATGCTCATATTTTCCCCTCTTATATTGCTGCGCCTTGTTAGTTAAATTTTTTTTGCGTTCATGCCTCTTGTGTCATAAAGACTGCAGCATGTTGAAGTATTATTTAGTTAGAGTTTAGGATTAAGTTTTAATATTATGCTCCAATTGCTTCTCCAACCGCTAGGATTATGTTTTTGTAATTTGTTGAACTTGAATTTTAGTTATTGAATCTATTTTGTTTGCTATATTTTCATATATTATTTGTTTAATGACATGATATGAGAAATAAATAATTTATATATATTATTTTTTAAAGGGTCCTTGAGCTCGCCCTTATTCTACTCCAACTACGTTGGCAAGATGGGAGGGTCTAAACATCAGATGAACAAAGCACACAAGACTAGATTTGCTTCGAAATCTTCCCGCAATGTCCATAAAATGTCTACTCAAGGTTATAATTTTACTTTTATCTGAAGTCCGTGTATATTCTATTACTTTGTTGCAATTGAATTTTTATTTGTCTTATCAGATAAATACAAGATGGCAAAGTCTGATTGTAGTGTTGCTAAAGGAGCAAAGGCAGCGCGGCTGCAACGTAACCGAATGGTACTTTTGTTTTCCTGTGTTTATTTATTTTATTGTTAATATTTGTGTTTGTGCAATCAATGTTGAAAGTTTTGGATTTGGACTTGATTTGATGTTGGTCTATTGTAGATGAGGGAACAGAAAAGAGCGGAAATTTTGAAGGAGAAGAGGGCATTATCAGGGCCAACAAGCGCCCCCCGCGTCATAGTAATTTTTTTTTCTTCTATTATTGCTAATGTTTGAGATGCCCGCTTTGGTGTTATTTATGCTTTTGCGAACGTTGCAGGTGCTTTTTGGTCTATCTTCTTGCGTAAACTTGAATGCTGTTGAACAAGATATTGTATCATTGTTGTCTGAAGAGAGAAACTCCACAATTTTCCCAGCTGTTGCGTCATCAGAGTACAAGCTAAGAACCACAGTGTGTTCATAATCTCATCTGTTGTGTTTTAGCTCACTCTAATGAAATGAACTTCGTGTGAATGGGATCATTCTTTTTCTTGTTTTTTTTTTCATGCTTGAGAATATTTCGCATTATTTTGATGATTTGCTGTATATAAAGGTGTAATGTAGAACTAACAACCTTTCCTTATAAGGTAATCTTGAAAAAATAACTAGGGTATCGGCTTATGTCACTATAGGTCTTAAAAGCTCCGCATGGCGATCTGGTTGCATGCATGGAAATGGCAAAGGTACTTTATTGGTTCTTCTGCAATATATGGTTCGGTTAATCTTTAAAATGCATATGAATCATGCTATTAACACAGTACTATATTTTCTGAATGGGAAATATATTTCTTGTAGGTTGCTGATTTGCTTACTTTTGTGGCTTCTCCAAATTCCTTACGCGAGGCAAACGATAATGATAGTTTTATTGATTCGTTTGGATCACAATGTCTTTCTGTGTTCCGAACACTTGGTCTACCCAGCACTGCAGTGCTAATTCGTGTATGTAACATTTCCCATGCTTCTTCTGTAAGCTTTCCATCTTTCCCATCCCTTCGTTTCAGAAGCTGCTAAATTTGAGCAAATCCTCCATTTTCTTTACAGGATCTACCCGATGACTTGAAAAGAAGGCATGAACTAAAAAAGATGTGTATGTCTGTCCTTGCATCTGAATTTCCAGAGGATTGTAAGTTCTACCCTGCGGATAAAAAGGATGAACTGCATAAGGTAATTTATTGCTCATATTTATTAAAAAAAACACAACTAATTGATCACATTTATTTCCTGTTAGTCCACTCTCTTTTCTTGGCTTATAAAACTTTTAAGAGCTTGAAATATATATATTTTTTGTTGTAGTTTATGTGTTTCTTCAAAGAGCTAAGGCTTACAGTACCTCATTGGCGAAAACAGCGACCTTACCTCATGGCACAAAAGGTATAACTAAATCAACACCCTATTTTCTTTTAACACTTCACACTCCAAATTTTACGTGAAATAGTAAGCCATCCACATCTCTTGACATATATTGCAATCTTTTCATCAAAAGATAGTAAAAAGCTCCTTGCTAAATCTTTGCTAAACAGTTGAAGTGAACTGATCTAATTTTTGCATTTCTGGTGTGAAGTTTCACTATCTGATATAGGTTTTGCATTTCCATTCATCCAATTTAATAACTAAAAAACTGTCCCACTATGGCCTTTTTTTTTTGCTGATATGTAGCGAGAAATAGGAGCTACCTGACCGCACCGTTTACTGATTCTATTTATAGGTTTTTTCACCTTTATGTTTTTCTTTGGAAAGTTGAGAGAGGTTTATTGTGATGCCCAGTAGTCTGCTATGAGACTTGCATATTGAATGTTCAACGTTGACCATTCCATAGTTCATTGGCTGGCATTTTACCTGGATCATCCTATTCTGATTTATTAATATTTGACATGTGACAGGTTGATATGGTAGTGGAAGAAACTTCTAGTCCTGAAAAATGTACACTTGTCCTTTCTGGTTATCTGCGCATGCACGGCCTTTCAGTTAATCAGCTGGTGATATATTCAACCATTTATAATTGTTTTGCAATAATAGACTACATTCTTTGGCTGAATGTTTCTCGATCAGGTTCACATTGCTGGAGCAGGGGATTTCCAATTGTCTAAGATTGAACTTCTTAGGGATCCATGTCCTCTGAATCTAAGGAAAGGTGTAGATATGATGGACTCTGAGAATGACGCCCAGGTAATTATTCCAATAAAGCAGCCTTTATTTTCTGTGCAATCGATTGATTTTGGGAGAAAGTAGTGGCGACCACTCGTAAGATTGTCCAATTTTGCATTTTCTTACTCATCCGTTTATTTTTTATATTTTGATATTTTGAAAGATGCTTTATTTTCTAAATTATGCATACAGTGATAAAATTCGAAAGAAAATAAATTACCATCTACCAGATAGATAAATGAACGAATAGATTGTTTTAGCATAAATTGTTCTTATGTTGATAAGTTATTTGATTATAAATTGTCAATATGCAGCCAACAATAAAATTCGGTGTTCATGTTTTTCTTTTTTTTTCTAGATCAAGTTAGGATTGGCGCGCATAAATGATGCCATGTCACACCATTTAGACTGTTGTTCGGAGAATCCCGCTTTAATAGCCTGTGTTTATTATATAATAAGACTGCCCTGAGTGACTTTTTATTTATAGAGTTTGACTAGTCACAGTAGACAACTTGATAATTCGTAATCTTTCCAATGTAGCAGTCTCATATACAGATGTTTGATTGATTCTCTATTGGAATACACCTTTGATCTCTTTCATTAATTTCTCTTCCTTGTGTTTTGAACTTTGCAGGTTGTGAAATGTCTAACTCCTGATCCAATGAAGCAAGAACCTTTACTTGTTGAAAATGCCCCTGATCCGTTGGCTGGAGAACAGGTTAGAATTGTTTCCTGCGCTTCATAAGTTTTCAGCTTCTTGGTAATACTTTTCTGTTTTACATCTAAAGTTGAGTTCTAATTCTTGCCGATTACACCATGGAGGTTTTGGCCTCAGCTAACTTCTCCTGGTCATATATGCATGTGACACGTGGAAAATGTTTACTTTTTGTTGTTCCCGATCCTATGTCTGCTGTCTTCTGCATCTTTTGAGTTCTTGTGTGTTTCAACGCAGACATGGCCTACAGAGGCAGAAATGGCTGAAGCGGACAAAATCCACAAGGAAAAAAAAATGAAAAAGAAGAGGCTTCCTAGGGGCATCTCTGATTATCAGGTTGGACCTTATCAATATTATTTGATGTCATTTTCTTGTTCCTTTTGTTTCTTTATCTTGTTATTACTTGTTATACACACATAGATAGATTAGTGTACAGCAAGTAGTTGAAGTTATTGATTTGGAACATTTTGCAGGCAGCATGGATAGTTGATGATTCCGATGTTGATTATTCTGATAGTGATGAAGGAGATGATGATGGTATGATAGTGGATGATGGTGAGAAGGGCTTTCCTCGCCAAAATCTTGAAAATGATTTTGATTTTGACGACGATCAGGCTTCTCTAAACCTTAGAGACTCTGATGAAGAAACAGAAATGGAGTCCGTAATGATGGTAGGTATTTTGATGCTAAAAACAGTTCTTTTATTGACAACACTCCTTTGGATGCCAAAATCATTTTAAAGAAGAGCAAAAACTAACTTAAGTAGTAAATTGATTTGAAGAATTCACCTTAGAAAGATGTAGTTTGCTTGCCCAAGCATTTCCACAACAATTTTCAAGCAGGCCACAATAAGTTCACCTTTTCTTTTTTTAACGTTTTCTGTATGTAATCATGTTCTTTGTGGTACAGGATGACGACAACTTAACCAAAGAGCAGATTGCTGAACAAATAAGACAAATCAAAGAAGAACATGCAGAAGATGAGGGTATCTTCCTATTTATTTAATTTTTATTATGTTCACTTCTGGTAAATTGCCTACATGCAGTGTGTAAAAGATGGAAGAATTTGTGAAGCAACTGTGTTTTGATTTACTGATCTATGTAATTGTATTCAAATCCTTCCAGAATATCCTGATGAAGTGGATACACCAATAGATGTTGCAGCTCGGAAAAGATTTGCTAAATACAGAGGTGTAAAATCTTTCAGAACTTCAAAATGGGATCCTAAAGTAAGTGCTTGTCTTTTATATGAATAGAATTTCTTTGTGGTGTTGTCTCTGAGTGATATGTTAACCAAATTCACATTTTGACAGGAATCTCTGCCTCCTGAATATGCTAGGATCTTTGCATTTGATAATTTTACGAGAACACAAAAGCATGTTCTTGCAAAGGCTCTTGATATGGGGAAAGAGACTGATGGCTATATACCTGTTGGCTCGTATGCAAGACTTTATATCAACGACTTTAATGCTGGTGTTGCATCTAAGTTGTGCACTTTGTCTAAAAGTATGCCAGTAATAGCTTCTGGTCTCTTGCAACACGAGTCGAAAATCTCTGTTCTTCATTTCAGGTTACCACTTTTGTGTCCTTTTTCATATTTTTGTATATTTCTGAATATAGTTACTATTATTTGACAATTTGACTTTTCCTATCCAGCATTAGGAAGCATGATATGTATGATGCTCCTATTAAAGCTAAGGAAGAACTTCTGTTTCATGTTGGCTTCCGTCAGTTTATATCAAGGTTTTTTACTTTATTAACTTTGCTTTGTGAAACTTTTGCTACCTTATTATTGCTATTGTAATCACTTTGTCTTCTGCCTTTTGCAATACAGGCCAATCTTTTCTTCAGATAGTATCAATGCTACAAAGCACAAAATGGAGAGGTTTCTTCATGCGGGGAGGTTTTCAATAGCTTCGGTATATGCTCCAATTTGTTTTTCTTCTCTTCCTCTGATTGTCTTAAAGCACCAAGGAGAAAACACTTCTCCTGCAGTTGCTGCTGTTGGCTCATTGAGAAGTGTCGACCCTGACAGGATAGTACTCAAGAAAATCATTTTGACTGGGTAAGTCGGCACATGCCTTCATCTTGAAAAGTAGCTGTGTATTACTTTTGTTGGAGTTTCAATCTACTACTCCCTCCGTCCCACACGAATTGTCCCTCTTTCCTTTTTCGTCCGTCCCACACGAATTGTCCCCTTACCTAAAATGGAAAGTTAATACACACTAACTAATAAAATAATAATTTTATCTATCTCTACCACATTCCACTACATTGGTTATTGTGCCATGTCCCAAGGGGACAATTCCCTTGGGACAGAGGGAGTATAAATTATAAAATGTTAATGATAGTATTAATTATTGAGACACCACTTCTCTCCTCTGTCCTTGGTATTTCCTTTGAACTGGCACCACTTGGTTTTTGCACACATCCTTAATTCCTTGGTTCTTTTCTAATATCTCTATACTCAATAACATATTGCATGCTGATGTGTACTTGTTATCACGTAATAAATTTTCTATTATTGCTTAAGCTATTTCATCATCTAGTGTCTATCTCTGCATTATACCTGCTTTTGAAGTCTGGCCTTTACCTCCAGTAACTTTATGGACATTCTCACTTTTTCTCCCCAACTTGTAAGTTATTGAAAATCAGAATGTTTTTTTGGTACCTGTGTTGAATTAACAAGTTGCATAAACTCGAACAATCTAAACATCTCGTCTTTCAGCGCAGAACTTTGTTGTTCCTTTCAGACTCAGTTTTTATTTTGTTGTGTGAGATGGAGTATATTCCAATAATGATTAGATGAATGTTATGTATGCAGTTATCCACAGCGTGTGTCGAAATCAAAAGCAACAGTTAGATACATGTTCCATAACCCAGAGGATGTAAGATGGTTCAAGGTAATACTAATATTTATATGCCAATACCTTTATCTCAATGTTTCAGCAGTAGCAGCACTCCTAATTCATGTCTCTGCAGCCTGTTGAAGTTTGGTCAAAATGCGGTCGACGTGGTCGCATCAGGGAACCTGTAGGAACACATGGTAAGCCCCCCATTTCCTCCTGATTGTATTGTATTGTGATGTGTGTGGTTTAATTAATACTCCTTTATTAACTAGTTTGCACTAGCTGCTGTTAATGGTGATTGATTAGCTCTCCTCTTTTTTCGATTCGATTCAGGGGCGATGAAATGCATATTCAACGGTGTCCTTCAGCAGCACGACACCGTCTGCATGAGCTTGTTCAAGCGCTCTTACCCCAACTGGCCTCAAACATTCTGCCCTTTGACAAGTTGAAATTGAATGACCAATTTTCTTGCATTCAATTAAACTCTGATATAAGTTATATACCAACTTATTAGGTGTTAAAAATTTTAAGTAGGAAGCAGCAATTTTGGTTTGTATATTTATGTTCTTGCTTTTGGCACATGAAAGGGAAATTAATGTTTTTCTGCCCGATTTATTTTTATTTTTAGTAGGTATCTGTCTTAGATTTATATACTCCCTCCGTCCCGTTATATTAGGGACTGAGGAGAATGTACGGAAACCAAAAGTTGTTAGTGGGATAATATTAATATTTTATTGGTAAGTGTGAAAAAGTTTGTCTTTTTTAGGAAATGAGATGGACCGAAAAGGAATATGAGACTAATATGACGGGACAGAGGGAGTACTGTATAATTTTTCTTAATGTCAAGTATGTTAAACAAAGGTGGGTCTCTAGATGCGTGTTTTGTGAGACGGAATTAATTTTATAATGAGCGTATTTCAATCAGAATATACATAAAAAGTGTATTCTATTCGTACAAATTATTGTTTCGACTAGAAAGCGTATTTCGAATAGAATGCTCTTGTTGAAAAGTTGATTTCGATTGAAATTTCCCACACAATATTTTACCTCTTAACAATTGTATCCTATTTTATTAAGAGAGAAAACATATAATTTTTAGATACATTAATTATAAAAGTAGAGCCCTTTGGAGTTGAAATCAATTCACCTACTCTTTTTTGAAATCCACTATGTCTTCTACAGTGAAAAAAAAAAAGAAAAACACCAAATACACAAAAAAGATCTATGTAATTGAAAACATGATCCTATTTAAATGTATAAAAACTTAAAAGAAGCATATATTATACAGTTGTTGTATACTTCTTCCGTACCAATTTATTAGTTCCACTTACTTTTTTGTCTGTTCCATTTATTAGTCATATTTCTTAAAATGTTAATTTTTTCACACTCACCAATAAAATATTAATTCCACCACACTTACAAATATTCGTTATCGTGCCATTTTAATTAGAAATGAAGGGAGTAATATATACTCCCTCCGTCTCATTAGATTAGTCCAATTTGGTTTCGGCACAGAAACTAATGTTTGTGAGTGTAGTGGAATTAATATTTTATTGATGTGAGGAGATTTTTTTCCATTTTAGGAAAATGGACTAATCTGGTGGGACAGACGAAAATAGAAATATGGACTAATCTGGCGGGACAGAGGGAGTATACGATAATACGAACATGCAATGTACTGAAAAATGTAGGTGTGGATAAGAACATTAGCTCTATGTGTTTTACAGCAAAGGGCACGCTCTCTTGTCCAACCCCCAAACCCTTCTTCATGTGCTCACCACATGCATCTGTTGTCTCTTTCTCTCTCTTACTTTTTTCTTTAATTGAAACATACTCCCATAATTTCGATTAAATTGTCCACATTTGATCGAGTACGATAACCAAGATATCTGAGTGGTTGTGGATGGCAGAAGGATAAATATTTTATCGACGAGTGTGAAAAATTTATTATTATAAAAAATAAATTAATATTATAAAACAGACAAAAAAAGAAATGTGAACAATTTATTTGGGACGGATGAAATATATTGCTATTTTTTCAGAAATCCCAGTGGGAGGATTGATTGAATTTTGAATTTAAATATATAATCCACTCTGACTTTATTATTACAATGGGCCCTCTCCCCCAACTTCCCTAACTAACGCTCCCACACCCTCTTAAATCTTTTTTGTATAGTAGTATATTATATATATATCCCTCGTATGCCTTTCTAATATTAGTATACCAAGCCATTTTATTCAACATTAATATAGATATATAGATATGAGAAGATATTATGTAAGATAAAATTATCCTCTAAGAAAAAAGAATGAATCTTATTCATTAGATTAAAATAAATTAATAGTTGATATACAATTAAGCAACAACTAAAAAACGCACATTCGAGCAATTGTTTAATTATGTTTTAGTTGTTGCTTGATTAATATGATACTTGATTGTGTTACAGTTGCTGCTTGATTGTATATCAACCATTTATTTACTGAGATCTTATGAATCAGGTCCATTCTTTTTTCTCCATTCTTTTTTCTCACGTAATCCACTTCCTATTTATATATATAATGTAATATTTTGCTTTGTGGTATCAATGAATATGAAAGTTTTTTTTTAACTATTCCTGCATATGACCTATCTTCTCTAATTCTTTCATAGGCATTGGGCGACAGCATCCCTCTCTCATATTTTTATTTTTTACATTAGTTTTCTGTCGGATATTGTTATCCAGTGTTTGTTATTAAATAAATATTTTGATATTACTTAATAATCAAGTCCATTCTTCCTTAAAAGAAAAAAAACATTTTCATAAAATACAATCAATATCTATTAATAACAAAAATAACCCATTTCTTGGATTCACTTATAGTTTAGTATATTTGCAGTTGAATAATTTTGGCGTCATTAATGCATTGCACTTATTAGAATATCTTGATTAATCCATTAAAATTCCATATTAGCAGTATGTATAAAATTAGACTCATTTAATTTAATTCAAGATTCATCACTTATAGTAAAATGGTGAGTTTTTGGAAAGTTGTGCGGTCATTCGATTTCCAATTTGTTCGTGTAATCTCACATGCATTGAATCATTTCAACACTCAAACCAATTTTATCTTCTTAAATAGTAGGTAAAAATTACTCCCCTCCCGATTATATAGTCCCAGTTTGATATTGCACGTTTGCCAAAAATCATTTATTTAAACAAATTTCTAACATTACCCTTATTTAAAGCATTAATTAACCTCTTATTTTCATAATATTACATTTAATATTTTCATTTTCCAAGATTGGTAAATGATCATATAAAAACAATACTAAATATAAAAATTGGACTATATAATTGAAAGACCATAAAATAGTAACACGAACTATATAATCGGAACGGAAGGAGTACATGTCAGAAAAAGTGTGTGATGATTTTTCAACATCAATTATTGCTGTATATAGCTATAAATAGACAATCAATACTTCATCAACTAACCTGCTAAAATTCTGTTCTTGTTGTTCTGTGCAGATCTAATGGGAAACCACAAATCAATTACAAAGAAAATTGGGGGCAATAATGGAGTGAGAGAGAGAGAGAATGTGACTGTGAGGCATGTGAAGCAGTGAGTGATTTTAAGTAACTTTTTATTTGATACAATCCTCTTAGGATATTACGGTTATTACCCATCAAATCAAACCAGATATTTATTTTACTACAAATCATTGATAATTTATCCTTTTTATTATGCATTTATTGTCATTTACAATAACACTAGTATATAAAAAATTATGGAAATTAATCCAAGCTAAAATGGTTTTTTAGTAATGAAAAATAAGAAATAAATAAATCGATGGCCCCACCCAACCATAGTAACCCTCTATTTATAGCCCCCACAAAACAGCCTATTCTCCCCACACCAGAATCCCTCTCTTCTACTCACTCACTCACTCACTCTTTCACTCAAGAAAAATGGCTAGGGTTTATGCATTTCTGCTTCTTGCTTTCCTTGCCATTTCCATGCTGCAAATTCCTGTGAGTAGTTTTTTTTTATATAATATATTTTTTTTTTTTAGTAAATTAAAAAAAAAAAAAAAAAAAGAATGTGGGCATTTGTAATGAAACTTCATCTGCATTTTTTGGGGAATTTTTTTAACAGGTCATGGCATATCAGGAGCAGTTGAGCAAGGTTGGATTTTTTACTTCCAATTTATCCTTAATTTTTTCTCAAATTAATTTCACTCTGAAAATTCACTATTTTCTCTTAATTTTGTAAATGCAGAGTCGATATGGCCCAGGAAGCCTAAAGAATTTCCGTAAGTTCTAATTTTTTCTTTATTTAGTAGAAAAAACTCACCATCTTTTTTTTTTTGGACTCGGAATCTTTGTTAGATTTGTTTTAAAAAATTTATTTTTTCTGCAATAAACGGAATGTAGCTCTTGAGACTCAAAACTTTTCAGATCTCAACAGTAATAATAATATTATTACAGTAAAAAAAATGAAAATAAAATTTCTATACAATGTTGGGTGTTGGAATGTCTGAAGCTTTGACTGGGTGGTCAAAACATGTAAGAAGAAACTGACGAGTTGACGTGAAATGACCAGAATGCCCATCGCAGTGCACGAGGAGGTGCAGCAGAACACAGTACCACAAGCCGTGCATGTTCTTCTGCCAGAAGTGCTGCAGAAAGTGCCTCTGCGTTCCCCCGGGGTATTATGGTAATAAGGCTGTCTGCCCCTGCTACAACAACTGGAAAACCAAGGAAGGTGGCCCAAAATGCCCTTGAGCTTTTATATACCTACTTTTTAGACTACAATTACTATATAATTACTATTATTATTAATCTATAATTATTGCTAACTAATATGAGAGAGAGAGAGAGAGGAGAGATGGTCCTCTGTTTGAGGTGTTGTATTTTGTTGTGTTGAGTATTAATATATAATATCACTCTATTTGAGGGCTTGTTTATGTATGAAATTAATCATCTTATTTTGTTACATTTCTTTTAATCCATCAAATATGAGGAGATTATCTACGCAGTCTTGAAAAGAAAGTTTAAAGGAATATTGGTAAAGTGTTTTTTACCCATTGCAGCTTTTGATGGTTCACATGAAAATATGCTGAAAGTGAAAAAGAAAACAAGAATTAGGGGCGACTACCAAAAAGGTCTCAAACCGTGGGTCTTGAACCTAACCATCGGTTTCAAACTTATTCTCTTTCTCTCGACTGAATTGACAGGGACGGATTCAGAAAATTATATTTATACAATATATGAATAAAATTAAATTGGGGATACATTATATAAAAATATATAAAAATAAATAATAAAAAAAATTTAAATAATAATGAATATATAAATTTGATAATAAGAAAAAAAATTGGGGGTACACAAGGTTGTACATAAGTCTGCCTCTGCGGGTTGATCGGGTATAATAATTAAGAAATATTAGTGTATAATATTTTAAGTGGAATTAATATTTTACTTTTGAGTGTTAAAAAAGTTATTAATAATGAGATAATTGAGTTGAAACCGACGAAAAAAATTGATATAATTGAGCTGAGAGACACGAAAAAGAAAAGTGAGATAATTATATTATGGTGGAGGTATTTTGTATATATATCCGTGATTATTCATAATATTTTACATTAAAAGAAATTATTAAAAGTAAAATTTTACATTAAAAGAAATTCTTAGAAGCCATTTTTTATGACTTCTTTCAACCAGGGAAAGAATAAAGTAAAATCTAGCCTCATTAATTTTCTTGTCGGTGAATTTTTATAATGAATAAGGACTTGTTTTTTTATTTTTTGTTTTAAATGCATTTGTTGAGCTCATACACGGGCATGTATGTGTAAAAATTTGAACCAATAAACTCGTGATCATGTTACGAATAAATTAATAATAATGGAATCAATTTATAAAATATCAGAATAATAATGAAATCAATTGGAATAATTTACGAGAGTTTTATCATCGGATTAGTTGGGTCCCATATCGGGATAATTTAGGTCCGATCATTGGAATAAATAATGTCCCACATTAAACTGAATCGACTCTGATACTCCATGTAAAGATCCTCATTTCTCCGTACAAAACCAGTTTGTAAGAAGAGGAGAGTTTCACCATTATATAGTACCCCCTCCGTCCCAGTTTAATTGTCTCACTTTCCTTTTTCGTCTGTCTCAATTTAATTGTCTTATTACTAAAAAAAGTAATTTTTTCACATCAACAATAAAATATTATTCTACTCAACTTACTCTACACTCACACTCCTTGGTTATTATGTCCGGTCAACCTGGGATAATTAAATCGGGACGGAGGAAATAGTATATTTTCAGATACATGACGGATGTGGGATAATTCTAACCGCCCTTCAAATATGTGGATTAAAGAAATGGCTTAAAAATGCAGTTGTGCTTAGACGCCAAGGCCCATTATATTATCATAGTTGTAGACTATCATCTAAGAGCATCTCCAATGGGGGGAAGATGTTCAATTTATCTTCCCCACGTAGGAGAGAAGGATGATGTGTAATGAGAGAGAGGAAATGGGTAGATATTCCTCCACCGAAAGAAAAAAAAAATGATGATCCCCTTCTCATTTTTATTCACGCGCGCGTACCGCTACTGCGCGAAAAATGTGCGGCGCGTGTAAGCACGTGCCTTTATTGCAGTTGGGGTTAATAAATGTCCGTTGGGGTGGGCTGGGGTATTTTATTTTATTTTTTCCTTTTGTTTTATTTTTGTAATGTTTCAATATATATATATATATATATATATTAATTTTATTAATTAACTTATATTAATAAATTGCAACAACTATATTAACGGCTATTTTTTAAAGTCTATAAATAAGTAACATTATATGCAAAAAAAATCATAATCTTCTCATTTTTCTCTACAATTATCAACTGCTAGATTTTATCAATTCCAATCACTTTCGAATACAAAATGATTGGAAATCATCCTACCTCACAAAACCCTTCTCAAAATTCCAACAATCCTCCATACATTCCAACATGGTCAAACAATCCCGAACATTTCTCTAACAATCATGGGCAATTTTCTTCCCAATTCGGGTATCCTCATCAATTCCCTAATAATCCCAGGCAATTCTCTTTCCAATCTAGTTATCCTCAAGAATTCCCAAACATTCTCATGTCATTCTCTACTCCTCAATGGTATTATCCATATTTCCTCAAGATCCGAAGAAACAAAAGTTCAAGCAAATGCAAGAGGCTGCGAGAAAGGATGTGGAGCGAGCATTTGGAGTTCTCCAAGCTCGTTGGGCAATGATTAGAGGACCGACTCGCTCATGGTATAAAGAAATTATTTCTGATATTATATTTGCTTGCATTATTTTGCATAATATGATAGTTGAGGATGAAGGACATATGGCAACTGATTGGGTCGAAGAACAAACAAGCGCAGGAAGAGACAATATTCAAGGAGAAATCAATCAAGGTGCTATTGGAGGATTTAATAAGTATCTTAGGAGATGTGCTAATTTAAGTGACAAAAATAATCACCAGCAACTTCGATCCGACCTTTTTGAGTATATCTGGACACACTTAAGGGGTGATGCATGATGTTATTCCTTTAAAATATTATGAAGTATTGTTATCTATGAATTTTAATTGCATATTGTATCAAAATCTTATTTCAATAATATTATTATTTTATTTTATGTTTAACATTTTAATATAATTATATTAATTAAGATAAATATTATTTTATCAACTAATAATTAGTTAATTAAATCAGGTTATAAATTTAAAATACATAATAAAAAACATAAAAAAATATTTGTAGTATATTATATTGAGAAGTGGTTATGAGATGTGGATCCATAAATAGTTAAAAGTAAGGTAAATAAAAATGAGTTTAAAAATAAAGTGGGTAGACGTAGAAATAAATGCTGACGTGACACACACATAAAAATAGATAAATGTGTAGCCATTGGAGATGCTCTAAGAAAAAGAATAAAAAAAAGTGAGTTGGGCCCAAATGAAATATAATTTCGGCGCCGAGTGTGAATACGGTACCTTGACTCAACAAAGCCCAAACTTAATTTGGAAGAGACATCATTTCAGTTTCCCGCCACAGATATTTTGGCCGTTTGAATTTTAATTTTATTCATCTTTTATCGGCCATCTGAATATTAGATCGCCTCATTCCGAGTTCAGACGCGGATTTCTGTTCATTTTTCGTTGTTAATGGCGATGTGAAGTGTAGTATTACTCACTACGATTGGAGGTGAAGGAGAGCCAGTGGATTGCAAACTTACATTGTTCCTCAAACTCGATAGCTAAGTCGCTGCCGATGGGGATAGAGGTGGAATCGACTGTGACAACCGACGAGTTCACGACTGATTCAAGTCGGAAGTCGTCCCGAGCTCCTAGACTGTTTATCAAGGAGATGGTGATGAGGAATTTCAAATCCTATGCGGGTGAACAGCGCGTTGGCCCTTTTCACAAGGTTAGGGTTTTCTTTATTTGTGTATGTTGTTTCGTTTTGATGAACTAATGATTCTGGAGGAAAGTGCAGCTCGAATTTGTACGTTGTTTGCGTTGAAGCCTCGCTAATTATGCAATTATGTTGAAGTACTGTTTTTTGATGTACAGAGTTTCTCGGCTGTGGTCGGTCCTAATGGAAGTGGGAAGAGCAACGTCATAGATGCGATGCTTTTTGTGTTTGGAAAGAGAGCCAAACAGGTGTTTTTTTTATTTATTTATTTATTTTTTTTAAATTTTAAAATCCTTAGAACATTGCGTAGCTTTGTAAATTTAACTATATTTTTGTTTTCTTTCGGCTTGATTTCTCTGCCCTTTCTATTCATGCTTTCTTGACGTTTCTACCGGTAGTTTTTTGAATTTTCTTTTCTCGTCATCTAATTTTTGCAAGTCAATATGCAACATGCAGATGAGGTTAAATAAAGTATCCGAGCTAATTCACAACTCCACCAATCATCAGAATTTGGATAGTGCAGGCGTGTCTGTTCACTTTCAGGAGATTGTTGATTTGGTATAGCATCTTTATTGCCTTACGTTTTTTGCATTATGTATTCGTTCTAACGGTGGTTTCTTAGGTGATGTTGCTAATTTTTATTTGCTTCTAGGATGATGGGGATTATGAAGTTGTCCCTGGAAGTGATTTCGTAATTACACGCGTTGCATTTCGGGATAATTCTTCCAAGTACTATATCAATGACAGAACAAGTAATTTTACAGAGGTGACTAAATTGTTAAGAGGGAAAGGCGTTGACTTGGATAACAACCGCTTTCTGATTCTTCAGGTTCAAAATGCTCAACTTTTTAAGCTATTTCTTTGCCTATATAAGCATACCAAGTTCGTTATGTTACTGGTTCGAGTGACCGGCTTTTCTTCAGGGTGAAGTTGAACAAATATCGCTTATGAAGCCTAAGGCACAGGGGCCTCACGATGAAGGTTTTCTTGAGTATCTTGAAGATATAATTGGAACTGACAAATATGTAGAGAAGATTGATGAATCATTTAAACAGTAAGTTCTGAAGTGCAGGACATCAGTGATTTGTAATTACAGTCGTATTGATGGGTGTGCTGCCACAGTAAAGGGAATATGTTAATAAAGAAGAAGTATTGGTGCATGATGCCATGGAAAGATGTTCTCGCTAATTGACCGTCTATCCATATTTTATTTGCCAAAGTTTACATTTATACAGACACGCATTATCATCAATATGCATGTTCACTACGTGAGTTTCATAATTGTTTGTAGGCTAGAAGAGCTTAATGAAAAGAGAGCTAGTGTGGTTCAAATGGTGAAGTTGGCTGAGAAAGAAAGAGAGAGCCTGGAGGTGAGGTTTTCAATACTTTTTATGCATTATTTTGTTTTGTGTTATGTAGTTACGGAATTTCAAATTATCTTACATATTTTCACCAGGATGTCAAGAATGAAGCCGAAGAATACATGCTTAAAGAATTGTCTCTGTTAAAATGGCAAGAGAAGGCTACGGGGCTAGCTTCTGAAAATAATATCACTGAAATAGCAGAGTTGCAAGCAACTGTTTCTAGCCTGGAGGCAAATGTGAAGGCTGGAAGGTGGTATTCTCCTCATCAGTTCAAGTTTTTAATGAACATTCAGAGTTTTGCTGAAAGAACTTGGAATCTATTTTACAGGGAGAAAATACAAGAGAATACCAAAACACTCAAAGAACTTGAAGCTTTGCATGCAAAATATATGAAGAGACAAGAGGTATAAATTGTACTGTTTTAACATTGTCTTCTGTTTTAACGCTCACGTGTTCAAGTTAATTGTTATTGTGAAAATATCAGGAACTAGATAATGATCTCAGGGGTCATAGAAATGAGTTAAAGGAATTTGAAAGGCAGAACCTGAAGGATCGGGAAGATTTTGACCACTTGAAGAAAAAGATCAAAAAGCTAGGCGATAAATTTGAAAGGGTATGAGAAACAATAACTCATGGTAAGTTGCATTTTTGTATTTTCTTAATTTTATTTGACAAAATTTCTGTTTTTGCCTAGGATTCGGCTAAAATTGCTGATCATACTAAAGAGTGTGAGGACTCTGTGATTGAGATCCCTAAACTTGAGGAACAAATTTGTCAGCTGCAGAAACTTTTAGTGGAAGAGGAGAAGATATTGGAAGAAATAGAGGAAAATTCTAAAGGTGGCTCTATACTTGTTTAAAACTTAGAACTTTGAATGCCATGTGGTATTTCATTCTCTTGGGATGAGGATTTCCCATTTATTTAATTTTTTGGACTTGTGCTTGATATTATACATTTATTTTCTCTCTGCCTCACCGCATACATGACAGCTATGGTCTGGCTAGTCTTTTTATATTTTCTTAGAATCCCAGGAGCAGTCTATTTTCGTCTGAATGGTATTTTGGTGCCCAATTAGTGCCTATTTCTGTTCTCTTTGTTGCTACGTTCACGTTTTGGCTTGGTATTGATTTTCTATTTGGTTCTTCAAACAGCTGAAACAGAAGTTTTTCGGACAGAGCTTTCTGCTGTTCGTACTGAACTAGAACCCTGGGAAAAGAAAATTATTGAATGTAAAGGAAAACTTGAAGTTGCCTCAGCTGAAAAAGATCTTTTAAATAAAAAGGTGAGGCTGGTAATATGGTGTGGCAATTGCAATTTATATTTTCTGTAGTTTCTCTTTTTTGCCTGCATCCCTCTGGCACAATCCCTAGTGTCATCAAGTTTCCGGTGATTCTGTGTATGTACTTTAGTCAGATTTCATGTTGTTTCTGTGATTCAATTCTATCCGTGTTGATTATCAGCAAATGTACACACCAAATCTGACCTGCAAGTTTTATCACTAATTGCTCATTTGCATATTTAAATGTGATTGTAGTCTTTTTATGCCTTATATGCTGGGTTGTAATCACTGCACATTTAGCCATAGGTGTCTGAACAATAGCTTGTTGCTGGCTTTGTATTCTGAATAAAAAATCTAAATATTCAGTCGTGCCTTGGGTTGCTGACATTATTTAATTATTCTTGCTGATGATTAATATCCATATTACAGCATGAAGCTGCTCATGCTGCATATGAAGATGCAAAGAGGAAGATAGTTGAAATTAATGCAACAATTGAGAAAAAAATTTTAGCTGTTCAAGATATTGAAACTGAGCTAGCGAAGATCAAACTTCAAGCATCTAATGCTCGCAAACTAGAGCAAGTAAGCTATAATTATGAAGATTTTCCCTAGATGTTATCTTGTAATTCTTTTTAAAAAACCTGAGGCTGATAGGGATATTGCAGGATTTGATTAAAGAGGAACAGAGGTTAGTTCCTCTAGAACAGACTGCAAGGCAAAGGGTTGTTGAACTTTCTTCTATAATGGAATCTGAAAAGAATCAGGGTTCTGTCTTAAAAGCAATACTTCAAGCAAAGGAAGCTAATATTATACCAGGAATTTATGGCCGAATGGGGGATCTTGGAGCCATTGATGGTGATCACACATCCTTTTTTTCATGGTTGAGTGTTTTAGTGTGAAACATGAGTTTCTACTGAATGACAGAATTGCTACTGTGTTTCTGAGTAACAGTAGTATTGTTAGAAAAAGAGATGCATATTGTGAATTTCTAATATTTATCGGTGTGAAAATGACAAACAGACTCATAATTGACATATGAATCTGTAGTGTCATTTATTTATATTGTATTTTTGACTTATTTCTAATATACATAATTTGCAATTAGCAATTTATTGGTAAATATCCTTACTGTGGGATATAGCTGTATCTGGTTTATTTTCTGACCATTCATTACTTTTCTGCAGCGAAATACGACATCGCTATATCAACTGCATGCCATGGACTTGATTATATTGTGGTGGAGAAAACTGCTGCAGCACAAGCGTGTGTTGAGTTACTGCGTAACCAAAATCTTGGTGTTGCTACATTCATGATTCTGGTAGATGAATTTTATGAATATTGATATTTGAGGAACCATTCATATTAGTTGTCGGAGTCTTCTTCAATTGCAAAACCACTTAATAACTAGACATAAATCAGTCAAGTGGTAGCTGCCTCTTATGTTAATGGATTGATCATTTACATTTACTTATTTTACCAATCACATTTTAGATTGTTGTCTTGAGAGGTTGCCTGCTGCCTATTCATTGCTCATCTGCCTTAGCATGTTCAAGTTCTATCATGCTTTAGTAATTGTCTTGGAATATTTTTCTCAAATACTTTTTTCAACGTCATTCCTAATTATTTTCAGGAAAAACAATCCAATCATCTACATAAGTTAAGGGAAAAAGTAGTCACACCAGAAGGTGTTCCTCGTCTATTTGATCTCATCAAGGTTCAGGATGAGAGGATGAAACTTGCTTTTTTTGCTGCACTAGGGAACACCGTTGTGGCTAAAGATATTGACCAGGTAGGTTGCTATGCTATTACAGAAATTAAAACTAATAAAAATTTGCAATAGCATTACACTTTGAGCATCAGATTTTCCATTTCTTTGTTTGTATCTTATGTTAATTAAAAATGTAGCCGCTTCAAACTCGATTCAAGTTTGAAAAAAGTGCAATTTTATATCAACTGTCTTTGTTTTCAATGAATCAGGTTATATCTTCATTCATAATATGTTTTTTCTTATCTTGATGTTGTAGGCAACTCGCATTGCTTATGGAGGAAAGAATGGATCCTGGCGTGTTGTTACACTTGACGGTGCCCTTTTTGAAAAGTCTGGTACCATGACTGGCGGTGGGAATCGACCAAGTGGTGGTAAAATGGGGACTTCTATACGTGCTAGTATATCTGGAGAAGCAGTGGCAACTGCTGAAAAGGAGTTATCAGATCTAGTTGAAAGTCTGAATAATATAAGGAACAGAATATCTGTTGCTGTTAAGAATTACCAAGATTCAGAAAAAGCAATTTCACCCTTAGAGTTGAATTTTGCAAAAACCCAGAAGGAGGTATCTCAGCTGTCTCAGATTGTTTGTTTTTGGTCGTTCATATGATTGTTGCAGTTGTTAAATACATCAACACCCTTGATTTGACAGATAGAAAGTCTCAAGTTATTACTGGGTGATTTAGAAAAACAACTCGGCTCATTCAAGGCAGGAGCAGAGGTACCAAAGGAAGAGCTTGTTAAGCTGAATGATTTGGGAAACATTATTTCTGCTGAAGAGAATGAAATGAAAAGGCTGCTGCAAGGTTCAGAACAGCTAAAAAAGAAGGTTTCTATTAAACCTATACCGCTTCTAACTTACTTTCTCAATCTGATGTTTATTTTTCTGAAATGTTTTTTTGCTTAAAATGCCTTAAATTAATACTACTTCCTTCACTCGTTTGAAAGTGCACAAGTAAGATTTCTGTTTTAAATATGTGTGATTTTTGAAGTGTATTGCTACAATAGATGAATCCACGCCCCTTCAAATGTTTAGGAAGTTGTCATCTCATATTGATATTTGCCATTTTAATAGACCTTGGAGCTTCAGAACAAGATAGAAAATGCTGGAGGTGAAAGGCTGAAAAATCAAAAAGCTAAAGTTAGCAAGATTCAATCTGTAAGTGATTGTCAATAACGGAAAAGAAGTCAAAAGCCATATCATTTACTGATTGGGTTGGTCAATTTTTTTCTTTCCATCCCATTCATATGCTAGGATATTGATAAAACTAGCACTAAGATCAACCGGGACAAGGTTCAAATAGAAACAGGGCAGAAGATGATTGAAAAACTGAAGAAAGGGATTGAAGAGTCCAAAGTAGAGAAAGAACGGCTAATGGCAGAAAAGGAGAAAATGCGTTCCACATCAAAGGAAACTGAAGAAAAAGCAATAGTTGTTATGGAGAACTGTGTCAAGATACAGGAGGTTAGCAGGCATTTTTCTGCCTACATGTGGAAATGTACACTAAAATGATCATTAGAGTTGAATGGCAAAAGACTTATCTAAATTACTGGTGATTGTGTTTGCAGTTGATTAGTGAACATAAGGAAGTATTGGACAAAGCAAAATCAGACTACGAAAAGCTCAAGAAAGTCATGGATGACTTGCAGACATCAGAGGTCTTGTATACACTACCTTCTGCTTTGTTTTCTAAACTTCTCTTTTGAAAATGTTTCCGTTTACAAGCCAATTTAACTGATTTTGCAGGTTGATGCTGAATACAAGCTACTAGATAAGAAGAAAGCCTGTAAGGAGTTGGAATTCAAGGGCAAAGCTTACAAGAAAAAGCTAGATGATCTGGGAGTTGCTCTCTCCAAGAACATGGAGCAGTAAGTATTTCATCTTGGTTACCGCATCACGATTTTCTTAATGATACCATACTTTCTTTGTTTCCTGTTTGTTTTCTCTATTTTTCATTTGCTGCTGTGTGCAGGATTCAGAAGGATTTGGTGGATCCAGAGAAAGTGGACAGTGTTTTGACAGACACAACTCTTGTTGATGCAAGTGACCTTAAGCAGGCACTTGAGCAGGTGGCGCTCCTTGGTGCACAACTAAAGGACATGAATCCAAACCTTGACTCAATTTCAGAGTACGCATATTTATTTTGGGACATTTAATTAGATATACCAAGACATATACTTCGTTTGATGTTTCTGAGATAATATATACTTCCTCCGTCCCATTGTATTAGACACGTATTCCTTTTCGGTCCGTTCCATTTATTAGACACGTTTCCTTATTTGGCAAAAAATTAGCAAAACATAATCAAAATTAACTAATGATTATTAACAAAATATAATCTTAATCACTCCGCCTACATATCTTTATTTTTTTAAGATTGTAATTAGTGATTATTTTATTAATATTTTTTGAATTAATCTTTCTTTAAACATTTATTTACTATTTGTCTTGGTTCATGTACCACTCCCTCCGTGTCTAATAATATGGGACGGAGGGAGTATTTTATTATTTCTTGCTAATACAGTTATAATTCTTAGGTACCGGAAGAAAGTTAGCTTGTACAATGAGAGAATTGCAGATCTTAATCTGGTCACTCAACAACGTGATGAGATAAAGAAGCAATATGATGAATGGAGGAAGAGGAGGTCAATTCGTGTTAATATTTTCTTAGTAATATATCTTCTTCTCACCCTCAGTTCATTTGACAGTTTGTTGTCTTCAACATTTTCAGGTTAGATGAATTCATGGCAGGTTTTAACACAATCTCGTTAAAACTGAAAGAAATGTATCAGGTTGGGCACCACATTTTTTAATATTTCTTAACTTATAACTTGCCAAGTATTTGATGGAAATTCTATTCTCTCTGTCTTGAGTTGATTAGTCCATTCAACCTGATTATTGTTCACTTTTTGTTTTTGGGTTGAATTCAAATGTGATGCTTGGCATTAGTAATCTAGCTGCAAAATGTGTTAAAGCTTGTTTCGTTATAGGTTTTTTGTCCCTCGATGTATATGTGAAGCTTCTCCATAGTCATTTGTTAAACTCTCTTGCTTTCTTTTGATGCAATTACTTTTCTGTTATACTTATTGCTGAATTGTGTGACTGATTATATGATCTTGCACCAGATGATTACACTGGGAGGTGATGCCGAACTCGAGTTAGTTGACTCCTTGGATCCCTTCTCTGAAGGCGTCGTCTTCAGTGTCAGACCACCGAAAAAGAGCTGGAAGAATATTGCCAACTTATCAGGAGGCGAAAAGGTATGCTTTCAACTACTTGAGAAATATCTGATCTCACTGCAGCATTGAATTACTTCCTTCATGTTATCTTAACTTCTAATTTTTGATACCTCAGACACTCAGTTCATTAGCCCTAGTTTTCGCCCTCCACCATTACAAACCGACTCCTCTCTACGTGATGGACGAGATTGATGCTGCTCTAGGTAACCACCCCTTCACTACTCTGTGATTGCTGCCTTTCTTTGAACACTAATAATATTTCAAAATTTCTTACAGATTTCAAGAATGTGTCTATCGTGGGGCATTATGTAAAGGACCGGACAAAGGATGCACAATTCATTATCATAAGGTTGCCTTTCAAACCAGATATCTGCTCTATTTTTGCCAAACTTCTTAGATAAATAAAATCTTCTTTTCCATATGTAGCCTGCGGAATAACATGTTCGAGTTGGCTGACCGGCTCGTCGGAATATACAAAACCGACAACTGCACCAAGAGCATCACCATCAACCCCGGCAGCTTTGTAGTTTGTGATCAGGCTTCATAAAACTGTTTTTGCCAAAAATTGTCTTTGGCTGTAAAGTGGTAAGTGTTGTCTTGAATGAATTCATGATCGTGACTTCTTCCTTTTTGTTTGTGTATTTTTGAGAATTTTCACGTGCAAGTATTTTTGCAATGTTCCATTCCATTTCAGTAAATTTCTATGCTTGATTACATGGTTTGTAGGGGTGAAAATTTTCGACAAGATGAGATAATCGAATATGAAATCGCACAAAAATAATAGATATAGATTGAGGTTTACGAGATTGACACGATAAGAATATGAAAATTTTGGATAGTTACAAATTTGATTGAATTTAAATATAATTATTAATAATATAATTTTAATATATTATTTTAATCTTTAGGTTTATGTTACTTTTTATGAAATATTGATTTTCTATTATTGTATATCTTTAATTTTTTCAAATTATTATGTTTTTTTAATCAATTTTATTTGATAATTTTTGAATTTATCCAATTATTATTGGAATAGATTCTAATTCGAGCTTAATGGATTGAATTTAGATATGAATTTAATATTTTCTTATCAAATTGGATACGATTTGAGCTTTAATGAATAATTAACGAATTGATACGATAAATATTTGATAAACGCGAATTACCTCCCAATTTGGTTTGTGAAGTAGTGTTTTTCTTTTAAAACAACACTGACAAAAATTGGACACAAACACAGTACACTTAGATACATCAAACACGGTTGAGAGTGTGGTTTGGCGTTGAGTTGTCGTCGATGCTCCTCATCCGGCGAAGCTTGAACGACAACGAATGTGGCGTTAACGCGCCGGCCGGCTTGTCGGAAACCCTAATGAAATTATAGGACCACGCTCCGGTGAGTGTCCCACAAACTGGCCCTAGCCCATACACCCAAATGCCCTTGTAATAATTGCTTGCTATTGCAGGTCCCAGTGTCCTTGCCGGGTTCATCGACCCACCAGATACCGGCCTTCAATTCCAACAAACTTTATCTCAGCCAAATTAATAGTTTTAATATTGGTTTAATTATGGTAAAATCATCAATTCTAGTCCAAATTATTCACATTTTTTTTTTCAATTCTAATACTAATTATCTCCTTTAATTTTATGCCCGAACAATAAAAAATTATTCAAATATAGGTTCGAAGAAATTTTCTGGAATAAAAAAATTGATAGGGCATGCCGGAAATCTACGTCATATTAAAAAAATAATATTTTGTAAATTAGATGACGTGGTTTTCGGCATGTTAGCCAGCTTTCTGGTGCCGGAAAATTTCTTTGCCTTAAATTCGAATAATTTTTTTATAGTTTGGACATAAAATCGAGAAAGAAAATACTCCACTAATAAAAAAAAAAACATATAAGTAATTTGTACTAAAATTGATGTTTTGGCCTTTAATTATCAAAGTGACTTACCCGGCTAAGATTGAAGTGATGCACACTGCAGAGCCGACTGCAATCCCTGCAAGCTCCCCTATCTACGCAGATGGAAAGTCCGACCAACACAGGATTAAGAAAAAATAAAATAAAATAAAAATGTCTCGAAATATATACATATTCTTACAGCTTTGGTGTCGGTGGCGACGGCGGAGGTGATGAACATCATGGAAAAGGTGACAACGATTTCCATGACTAAGGCTTGAATGTCTGTTCCAGAAGGTGAAGTTGTGCCCACATGTTTTATGGGATGTAATAGAATCCGAAGAGTGAATCCTGCACAAGTTGCCCCTGTCACCTGCGCTGCTGCATAGAATGGTACCTGTACAGAAAATCTTCGTGAGGGGACTGAAATTTTATTTTGCCTTCACTTAACTTCAACCCCTTCGTATCATTTTCATTTTTCATCCATTTTTTCTTCTTTACGAGAGGGGCTATTCAAAAAATGCCGGATTACGCTTCTTTTTTTTTTTTTTAATTTAATATTTTGTTTTTACTAATAATTGATTATTTCTTTGGGTATGGATGTTTATGATGTCCTATCACCTTTAGTAAGTAGTAACAAATAATAATGATGGATTTTGGAGTCGAATATAAGTAATATGTTCATGATGGAGATGTATGGTACAAATATAATGTTTCAAACAAAAAATAATTGTACGTATATATACATTATGATATCCAAACATTGAATTCATGAAAAAAATAATAATGTCCACCTAATTTTTTTGTATAGAAACATCGAATAAGCAGCAGACATGAGGGCCTCATATCCCATAGTCCCATCCCATGTGATTGATCATCAATACCACCACTCATTCACAAAAATATTTAAAATAAAAAAATAATAATATAAAAATAAAAAATAAAAAATAGTACCACCACTCACATGCATGTCATGCAATTATTCTTCATATTGATGAGCGAAATACAAATCAATATTCAATTTTTATTTTTAAAAAACCCAATATGCCTTTAATTTAATTAGGATTTATATGAACTATAAATGTGATGTATTGCTATTGCAACTTGATCAGATATTTAATTTAATATTAATTCTATATTCCGACTACTAAACCAAATTAACCTGATTCCAAGGAAAATGGCGGACGGCGGCGAAGGCGAGGGTGACGGCGGGGTTCATGTGGGCGCCGGAGATGTGGCCGACGGCGTAGATCATGACGGTGACGATGAGGCCGCCGGCGACGGACGCTCCTAGCCTCGAAACCTTGTGCTCATCGGCGGCGCTGAGTGCAGCCGACCCACATGTGACGAAAACTAACAGATAGGTTGCAATAATTTCCGCAATTACCTGCACGTTTATTACAACAATTCACAATCTTAATTTCCCACAAATCATACAATTATTTTATTACTATGACATGACTATTGCATGCACGTGTTTGCAAAATTTCGAGAACATCTGGTATATATAATATATATACTGACTGTGAGTAAGTTAGAGTTACCTTTTTCAGAAAATCTGGAGGGTAATAGTCTCGAAAATATGTAGGAATGCTAATGCAGGCGTTGAGTTTGGAGTCCTCAATCCCACCACTCAAGTCCTCCATTTTTTTGACTGAAATCCAAATGATATCAACCCACATGTTCATGGCTTTATATAATCTGAGAGAGAGAGAGAGAGAGGAGAGAGAGACTGGACAATGGTGTGCCGACCTAGCTGGTCCACAAGTCAATCAGGGTATTTTTTTTTGGTAGTTATTTATATATTGCTCTCAAACTTTTGTTTCGCCTGAATTGTTCCGGCTTGAGCAGGTACAATAGTTAAGGACTGAGATAAAATAAGTTGAATTGGATTAATAATTTATTGTTACATATGAAAGAAATATCATTTTTAGAAATGAGATTAATGAAGTAGGATAATTCGTGCGAGACGGATGAACTAAATTACGAGTGATAGTCGAGATCGGATTAGATCCTTTGTTCCACAATGATTTTTCTCTGTCCCCATTATTCATTTTAACAATTATTTTTATGAAAACAAACATCATATATGCAAGTATTATATTTTTATGAACTAAAATCAAAACTTTATAAGCACAAATTATCGTTATGAATTAATTATTTTTAATGATCAGATTTTAGTTAAAAACTTAAAATTAATTATTAGAAAATATTATGCACCCTCATTGGTGGGTGAACCCTAAGTTGACGAACTTTTAAAATAAATTTAACTGTGACAAATTAAAATTTTAAAAATATAAAAATTAATAATTTTAATAGTGGAATAGAGAGTTGTTGGTCCCGAAATCAGAGTACGTAATATGCAGCAGAAAGTAAGTTTAAGTTGCGCTTGTTCTCTTAAACTGACTGGAACTCAATTCAGGGTTTCTAAACGGTTTAGCTTAGGTCGAATAGTTCAGAGTAAGTTTCGCAAGATATACGTTTCAATACTTGAACAAGTATTGAAAGTTTAAAAACAAGTTTAAAGAAACTAAGTATTCGAAAATTTAAATGAAAGCAGTAAAGAATACATAATATTTTATAGTGGTTCGGAATCAAAGTCCTACATCCACTCTTCAAACACTTGGTCTAGAATAGGGATGAGCATGAGTCAAGCCGGCTCGCAAGCTACTCGGGATCGGCTCGAAAAAACTCGAAATCGACTCGATAGTTATCGAGCCGAGCTCAAGCTCGAGCTATTCAAGTAACTGTCGAGCTCGAGCTCGAGCTTTGTGATACTCGATTCGACAGGCTCGCGAGCCATATCGAGCTCGAGCTTAAATCGAGCTTGAATCGAGTTTGGATTCGAGATAGGCTCACGAGCCTTATCGAGCTTAATATAATTTTAATTTTTATCCTAAATTTATTATTTAATGATAAATAATATAATTTTTTAATTAAAAATTAAAATAAATTAAAACAATCGAGCTCAATCAAGCCGAGTCGAGTTTGACGAGTTTGACCTCGAGTCGAGCTCGAGCTTCGATCGAGCCAAATTCGAGTTCGAGCTTAGAAATTTCAAGTCGAGCTCGAGCCTGGCCCTACTCGGCTCGACTCGGCTTGTGATCACCCCTAGTCTAGAAATTCACTAAGTATAAATACAAGTCTCCTTACAATCTATGTACAACCCGTCGGCGCTCCGTCCTTCGGTCTGATGTGGTCCCTCATCTAAGAACTCCTTGTATGACCCAGTCTTCAAGTTGAAGTGAGGACACACCCCGCAACCTTCTCCTTGGTGGTTGGATATTTGTTCTTCCCAGAACAAACTTGGTTGGCATACGCCCGTGATAATCAGATCCCAAAGTAGGAACTGACTTCTATGAATATAACGTTGGAAACTTATATTCACTAAGATGATAGCATAAACTTTAAGCTTAGCCTCGTGCTTCGAACCACTTAGCACGAAGAGACAACTTGAATCAGGAACTCAAGTCTCGTGTTCGCAAACACGGAGAGGTCAGAGAACCTTTCAGATGAAAGTTTGACAGAGTTTTGGCTTGAGATTCGTGGTTTGTAACTCGTTGTCTGTAAGCCAGTAACCGCTTTCTGTCGAGGTTGATTTTTATTTATAGGAGAACACTTGAGTGTTTGAAATCCTTCCTGCACATTGAACTAGTCGTTAGAGACATGAAGAATGTCGTCTAATCATAGCCCATAGATTAGGTCTGCTTTGCTCTGTTGTGGCAGTGTACTTCTCATTAACTTTGTGTCAGACTAAGTGTCAGTCGAGGTATCCAAGTATGAGCATTCTCGTATTGACTTATACTTAACAAGAATTTCTGACTAAGCTCGGTTCTCAGTGTTTCTCGCTTAGTGATCAAAGGCTTCCATACTGACTTCTCATAGTCAGTATAGTCAACCCTCATACTGATTTCCATAGTCAGTATGGCTAGCCCTCATACTGACTTCTCATAAGTCAGTAAGGTAGTCACTATACTGAGTACCCAAACTCAGCATAGCCTTGGCCATACTTGATGAAACCAAGTTTTTCGCACGAACACTTCTTAAATTCTCGAGCATTTTCTATGCTTGGTCTTCAGTTCCTAAGTTCTATTACAACTCGATTGATCCTATACAAGGATTATATTTTAGAACTCTATGAAACTAAAAACTGACTAAGATGACTTTTACAGCCTTTGACCCACCAAAACATATGATAAAGGAAGGAGGTTTCTAACAAAATTACTAACAGGAATGGAACATGATAAATGGAACTGAAGATCTCATGTGAGCGCAGATTGCATCCATATATATAGTTTGAGATCAAGATGTTAGTAAATAAAAGTTACAATCAAGATATTGGTAAGGTTTGAAATATTTAGCCTTAGTGTCACCCTAATATGTAGTTTTAATTTTTTTAGAGAGCCCTAAGATCGCTCAAGACTGCATAAAATAATCTTTTATTCTTTTATAAAATTTGTGTTGCTTGTAAAATCTTTAAATTTTGATAATATATAGTATAATAATGTATGTATCAATTTAAACGATACGATAAAATATGAGAGAATTCTATCTAATATATAAAGTTGAGAGACAAAGCAACCTAAGTCCTCCCTTTTATGAAATTTATCTCATTAATTATTAATCCTTTTTTTAAGAAATAATGCTGCAACGTTGAACCACCACTCCTATTTTACCAGCAATTTCCTAATGTCATTTCCTTCAAAAAGTTGCTTTATTAAGGTGTGTAGTGACTCCTTTTAAACCCGACTTGAATCACACATAAATAAAGTATAATCCTACTTTTGTATTGATATGAACTACAATTTTGTACTAATTTGATTAGTATAAAATATATTTATTTGATAATATATTAATAGTTAGATTATTAGTTAATGCAACTGATATGCAAACAAATACGGGTCAAATTTTATTAGACAAGATTCGAGATTCTCTTCTTATTTAATAATAAATACATTATTTTCTTGAAAATAAGAGATAATTTGTTTTCTACACAGCTCATATTAAATACACAAAACCTAGGATCTTGAGTTCTACCGTACGTCTCCATAATTCTCTCTGGGAATCCTTCCTGGTTTGAATATAAACCGCAAATTAGATTGTGCATCTGATTGATTCGCGCTGCAGGACAAGTTAGAAGTGCTTGTGTTCTACGGAAGAAATTACTATAAGCCTTTCCCTTTTAAATCACGTCGATCTGTTCATTGATAAACTATTCCACCACGTTTATTAGATGAAATCAAAGAAACCCGATATAATCCTACATCATTTTTCCGATATAATCCTACATCTTTTTTAGTCGACACATTAGTTTTTTTTTATTCAATCAACTACAAAATTTAAATGAAAATGAATTTTGTTAAACTCTCATATAATTTCTCATCATCATTCCACACTTTCTAAATGTAACAAACTTCGTTTTGATAATATATTTAATCGCCCACTACGTGAATTGACCCTAAAAGTCTAATTTAAAAAGGTTGCGACACATCGATTCAATGTTGTACACTTGTACTTATATTAGAATGTTTTTTTTAAGATACGAACATTAATTCAAAATTGATTGTGGATTTGTTCTTACTGTTTGTAGTTTCACCATTGGAAAATAGAATAACCATATATATATTTTTTAAAAAGTAATAAATAGTTTTTAATGTAATTATTGACCTAGTAGCTTATCCACTAAAATCTGACATTGTCATTAGCTGGATTGCACTAACAAATATTTTCTAAGTTCAACTGCAGGGGAAGATATTTATGAAATTATTATAAAATTATGAACTCAACAATTTTTAGAAAAATGAAAATGGGTGAAAATAATTCGTAAAGCCTTTCTTAATTAAGTTTAAATTATTTATGCGCAAAAAAGATTTTTTTTTAAATTTTTATTTATTTATTTATTTTTTATATCGATCCACCGAGTAAATAGTATTGCGACGCATATACTTTTTACATCTATGTGATATATGTAGTTTAAGTGAGTAAGTTTATTAAGTAAATTACTTTAAGAATATACATTCAATAATTTTATAAATCTTATATTTTCTTGTCTAAATGAACTAGATTTTCACCTCGTGCATTGCACGGATTACATATTTAATATTTTATTTAATTATATTAAAATATAATTTTAAGGTAAACTGATAGGGTTTTAATATTCGGCTTAAAATAAACCTTTATTGAGAGAACTATATATAGAGTTTACAAAGATGTGAAAATATCTAGAAAGATAAATATAAACCCTAGAAAATATATCTATAAGATATAATAACAAATATATCTAATATCCCCCCTCAAGCTTGAGTCGGCAACTGTACTACTCGAAGCTTGTCTCGGAAAAATTCAAATAAAGGACGAGGTAAGGACTTGGTGAAGATGTCGGCCACTTGTTGATCAGATGGGAGATGCGTCGTCACTAATTTGCCAGCTTGAACTAGTTCACGAACAAAATGATAGTCAATGTCTATGTGTTTGGCACGTTTGTGAGCGACAGGGTTCTGGGAGATAAAGATTGAGCTATTGTTGTCACAGAATAATGTCGGAGGGTCGGAGAGTTGCACACGAAGCTCGCCGAGTAAAGAGACGGTCCACTGAACTTCAGCAGCAGTGTTGGCCATAGCCCTGTATTCTGATTCGCAGCTCGAACGAGCCACAGTTGGTTGCTTTTTGGCGCTCCAAGAAACCAAATTACCAGCGAAATAAAGTGCATAACCGTAGGTTGATCGTCGCGAGTCCGGGCAGCGGGCCCAATCAGCATCAGAGTAAGCGAGAAGACTGCAAGCCGGATGGCGAGAGAAAGATAGACCAAGAGACAAAGTGCCTTTAATATAGCGAAGAATGCGCTTGACTGCAGCAAAGTGTTCAATAGTGGACTGCTGTAGAAATTGGCTGACATGATTGACTGCATAAGAGATATCCGGACGTGTAATAGTGAGATATTGCAGGGCGCCCACAACAGATCGATAGCGTGTGACATCTTCAAATGGTTCTCCCTCAGACGTGAGAGCCACGCCGGCTGGGAGAGGAGTCGAAATTGGTTTGCTGTCAAGAAGTTCCGTGCGCGTGAGAATGTCTGTAGCATACTTAGCTTGCGAGAGAGTCAAGCCATCGGAAGTGTATGTGACTTCAAGGCCGAGAAAATAACTTAGCCTCCCCATATCCTTAATAGCAAATTCCGAGTGCATTCGCCGGATGAAGTCAGAAACATGCGACGTATTGTTTCCAGTTAAGATGATATCATCAACGTAAACAAGAAGAAATAATAAGGAAGACCCAGTGCTGTAGATAAAAAGAGAAGTATCCGCTCGACTACAAGAAAACCCGAGCGAGAGCAAGAAGGCACTTAACCTTTGAAACCAAGCGCGCGGAGCCTGTTTAAGACCGTATAGGGCCTTAGTTAGGCGACAAACATAATCAGGACGAGATGCGTCAGCGAATCCCGGCGGCTGCTCCATATAAACAGGCGAAGATAGAACACCATTCAAGAACGCATTCTTGACATCAAGTTGGTGAAGATTCCAACCATGATGAACAGCAAGCGAGAGAATAATTTGGACGGTCGCGGCCTTGATAACAGGGCTGAAGGTGTGAGAAAAATCCATGCCTGGGATTTGAGAGAAACCTTGAGCGACAAGACGAGCTTTGTGACGTTCAATAGAGCCATCAGAACGAAATTTGGTTCGGAAGACCCACTTGGAACCCACAATGTTAGTATTCGAAGGCCGGGGAACCAAAGACCAAGTATTATTCTTGTGGAGGGCATTCATCTCCTCAGTCATAGCTGCGTGCCAAACAGGATCTTTGAGGGCCGTCTTGTAGCTGCGTGGTTCGACCGAATTAAGAAGGGCGAGATGCAGCACCGTACATGCATTGAATGCAAGATGCCTAGGTTTGAAGATACCGGCCCTGGCTCGCGTAATCATAGGAAGATGTGGTGGCTGGTGTGGCTGCTCAGGCTCATTTGGCTCGACCGGTGGAGGGTGAGCCGGTTGAGGCGGCGAGGGCAATGCTGGCGCGGCCTCGGCTGCGGCTGGACATAGGGAACAAGGCGCGGATGAAGAGGGGACGGCAGGAGGAGCAGCTATAGGCGGTCGTCGGGGAGACAGGGCCGATGAAGTCCGAAGAGCAGGCTCAATAAAGGAGGAGATATCAATATGAGGCATTGAAGTGCCGGTGGAATTCTGAGCCATAGGAAATAGAGACTCGTCAAAACGAGCGTGCCGTGTGATGTAAACCTTTGAAGTAGCAGTGTCAAGGCATTTAAAACCCTTGTGATGTGAAGAATACCCAGTGAAAACACAAGGAATGCTGCGCGGCGAGAATTTGTTGGCAGCATAGTCGCGAAGACAGGGATATACGCGACACCCGAAGGGGTGAAAATTCCCATAATTGGGAGGAGAGCCATATAGCGCCTGAAAAGGAGAAATACCATCCAAAGGGGCTGCAGGCAGGCGATTAATAATATAGGCAGCAGTAGAGAAATCATCAACCCAAAGATGAAACGGAAGATTAGATTGGAAAAGCAGAGTAAGACCAGTTTCAGTGAGATGACGATGCTTCCGCTCAGCGCGTCCGTTTTGTGCAGGAGTGTACGGACATGATAGAGTATGATGAATACCTTTTTCCAGGAAGAAATCACGAACGGCGTGATTAGTGAATTCCGTTCCACCATCACTTTGAAAGCGTTTGATAGTGGAAGAGAACTAATTTTCAACAAACGCCACAAAAATCTTTAGATGTGCAAAGAAGTCAGACTTCCGATGCAAGGGATAAAACCACGTAAAACGACTGAAGTCATCAACAAAAATAACATAATATCGAAAACCAGCAGAAGATGTAATAGGCGCAGGGCCCCATAAATCACAATGAATAATATCCAGAATGTGAGATGAACGTTTTTCATTCAAAGAAAAAGGCAGACGAGCACTCTTGGCTCGTTGACAAGGAGAACAAAGTGATGGTTTAGGTAAACATGAAGTAACTGAAATATGTCCTTGTTTACATAACATAGTAATAGAATCAAAAGACACATGACCAAGTCGCTGATGCCACAGCTCGAAAGTTGCACGAAGAACATTCCCTTTGAGCTGAGAGAAAAATGACTGCTGGAAGTGATCAAGGGTGTATAGACCCGAATTGCGGCGACCTCTGGCTAGAACCTCCTTTGTGTGGCGATGTTGAATAGTAAAATAATTATTGGAAAATACAAAGTCAACCGGATAGTCAGAGGTTAGTTTGCTGACAGATAATAACTTCTTAGTTAAAGAAGGAACCACCAAAACGTCAAGAAGCTTAATAGAATTAGAAAACTGAGTGGAACCAATATGAGAAATAGGTAGAATAGCACCATTACCAACAGCGACTTGATCGGAGCCGGAATAGGGTCTTGCGGCGTCGAGACTGCCAATATCAGGAGACATGTGTGCTGAGGCGCCTATGTCGATATACCAATCAAAGGGATTATGTGGAGAGATGGAGCAACTGCTTTGAAAGGCTTCAGCAAGATTAGCCTTCGGAGCCGGCAAATAACGATCAGGACAATGATTGGCATAGTGTCCGTTCTGACAACAAATTTGACAGTGAGGAGGACGTTTATTATTCGAGCGTCCCCGACCACGCCCGCGCCCCTGAGAATTGTTGTTGGTGCCGCGATATCCTGAAGAATTCCCAGAGCCACGCCCTTGCGAGGAGGGTTTCTGAGTCTGACCATAGAACGCAGCCGGAGAAGTAGACTGAGAGTCCATAGAATCCTGAAAAATAGAGAAACTTTCCGCCTTGGATACAAGATCACGAAAGGTTGGAAGATGAGTGAGAGCCATCTGTGCAATAGAAAAAGCAGAGAAAGATGGACCAAGACCGCGCAAGAACCAGTGAGCCTTGTCCGTGGCATCGACAGGGCGACCAATAGCCGCTAATTGATCGCAGATCGACTTGAAGTCTCGGGCGTAGTCAGAGACAGGGCGCGAGCCACGCTTTAGGGTTTGCAGCTCATCCCGAAGCTGCAATTCTCGCGCCTTTGATCGGTTACTAAAGGCAGTCTCCAGAGCCAACCAGACAGAACGAGAGGTTGAACAACCGAGAACCTCAGCCATGGCCTCCTCAGTTAATGTCGACAATAGCAGGCTGAGAAGTTTCTGATCATGATGCATCCAAGAGGCGTAGGCAGGATTTGGCGATGGCTGAGCAGAGGAGGAGGCAATCGTCGGCGATGGTGGATCGGCAGAACCGTCCACATATTTTAAAAGGTCCTGACAGGTAAGTAGCGGGACGACTTGAGAATGCCATAGTAAGAAGTTGGACGAGGATAACTTAATCGTTATCATATGAACCAGCGTAGAGAGCGAAAGAGTGTCCGAATCCGGAGCCATGAGCGCTGAAAAAAGAGAGCCTCGCGGTTGTCGCGTGAGTGAGGGCGCGAGCGAAAGAAACCTCGAAGCAGCGCACGCAGGTTGAGCGTGCGGCGATACGGCTCACGCAAGAAGGGGTGCGTGCACGAAGAACAGGACGGCGCTCGGAGGGATGCGTGCGCGAAGAAGAAAGACGCACGGCAGTGGTGCGGCGCAGGTATCGCTTGATGGGAAGGAGTGCGACGCACGTCTCGTTAGCGGCGCACGTAGGGTTGCGTCGTAATTGGGATACGTTTGAGAGGGGGAGAGGATCGTATCAGGCTGATACCATGATAGGGTTTTAATATTCGGCTTAAAATAAACCTTTATTGAGAGAACTATATATAGAGTTTACAAAGATGTGAAAATATCTAGAAAGATAAATATAAACCCTAGAAAATATATCTATAAGATATGATAACAAATATATCTAATATAAACATATATATAAATTTGATAAAATCAAAATAAGTAGGTAAAAAACACAAATTAAAACAAAATTTTAAAAAATAAATTGTCATAATGTGATAATTTACACCCGCGTTATGTGCGAGTTAAATACATGATTTCTTATTTTAAGATATTAAGATATAGTTAACAAAGTTATATATCTTGACATTTTTTGCGATTTTTTTAAATATATACTCCCTCCGTCCCATGAAATTAGTCCCATTTGCCTTTTTTGTCCGTCCCATCTAATTGTCCCATTTCCTAAAATGGCAAATTTTTTTACACTCATCAATAAAATATTAATTCCACTACACTCACTAATATTGGTTATCGTGCCAAAACCAAATGGGACTAATTACATGGGACGGAGGGAATATAATTTTTAATCATTAATATTACATTAAAATATTATAATATAAACTTTATAAAAAATAAAAAGAAGTATATCAAATATAAAGTCCATGAGATTTGATTAAATAATACTCTATAAAAATATAATATTTGAATAATTAAAAAAATAATGTTGTGTGTAAAAATGATAAATATAATGTTGTTATATTTTTCTTATTTTTTATTCGATATGTATGTTGTAATAGAATAACTAAAAAATAAAATAAAAATAGTATAAAAAACTTTTGGCGGGAACAATTTTTCTACCACTATTTTCTTTTCATATAGTATATAGATTACTTAAAGTCATTTGAACTCTATTAAAGTCATGAATATTGCCTAAATGAATTATAAAATTGAATTTAGTTTCAGTCCTGATCCAAGAATTTAAAGTGGGCCTTGTGTGTAATATTATCTTGGGAAGGTCTTGGGTTAGGCAGACCTAAACGATTTAGGCGGATTTTATCCATTAACCCAAGTTTTAGGTGGGTTTTATCCATTAACCCAAACCCAAACCCATATAATATACCCTATTTGGGATGGGTGAACCCATTTGGGTAGGATAAAACCCGCCTAAACCGTTTAGGCCTGCCTAACGTAAGTTTTTGCCTATTATCTTTGATCCAAATAATGCTTCAATTTAAACTAGAAGAATTTGTGAACAATTTTGATTATTAGCTATAGTACTACATTTTCTTTCCAACATCCGATGTTTTTATTTAATCAACTCTTAACGGTCTAAATATATTTATAGTGAATTGGCCCAATTCGGACTAACCAAAAAGTGTCTAGAAGAAAATCACTTCCGAGCTCCTAAAAGCTCAAAACCATTAAAAGCACCTAAAGCAGCCTCACCTAGACTGTTGAGGTTCGATTATACGGGCCCGAGAACTAGCAATCCGAATAGTTCAGAAATACAGGAAATAATTAACGGCGATTAACAATATAAATAAGAGAAACAAAACACACCGACGCCAATATATAACTGATCGTGATTGAATTAGTCTATAAAATAACCAAACAGTAAGCAAGAACACAAAATAGAGTATTGAATAAGCATCAGGGTCAAAACACTTATTCCGGTGTCCGGGTAAAGCTATGCGAGCTCCGGCCAGGAACAATCAACAGCTCGAAAGTAAACACAAGATTGCTGAGAATAATTGAATGTTAGGTATGATGAAAGCTAGATGCCTGTTTTCGGCTTATAAGTGGCTATGTATAGAGTTTAGGGTGGTCTTAGGGTTTCCAGAGCCGTTGCGGGTAGTTCGCCAATCTTCTCGGGGTCGTTGCAACATTTCTATCGTTGGTGGTTTCCGAAGTCTCCATGCCCTTATCTGGATCTTCTCTTGACTGTTATACAACTCGCCTTTGGCAGCTTCTCGCTAGTCGACCTGCTCCTGAATTCTCTCTCTTCGGCAAACTGTTATTTCCGAATGGTAGTTTGCCGTCGAACTGCTTCTTGCTTGGGCCAGACCGCGGTTGGTTGGACTTATGGTTTGGTGGGCCTATTTGGACTTTCGAGATGGACCGTTTGATTTTTGACCTCAACATAGACGAACCTCGGGGAAAGACAAAACTTGGTAGCAACGGAATAAGTAGCACAAGTTCTCATATATTAATTAACTCGACCCCCAATATTTGTTGTCTCCATCAAAAAGTCCTTCCGATTAAGCGCCCCCAACTGTTCTAGCCAATCATTCAGAGCTTGACTACATTAAAAGAGGTAGAGGTGTTCGCGCCATCCACACTACCAAAAATTCATCATTTTGCGACCACAAAATTGGTTGCAAATCCGTCACTCAAAAATTTTATCCGTCGCAAGTTTTTGCAATGGATTTGCGTCTAAATATTTTGGTCGCAAATCCGTCGCAATTTTTGTACTTAAATTTTGTGCCCTGTGTTCAGGAGGTTCGAACTCAGGACCTCCCGCATGCGTGATGGGCGCGTTACCATTGAACCAAACAATAATCTCATACATCATACGCACTAAAAAATATAAATATAAAAAAAGAAAGAACTTAGGGACAGATTCGCGACCAAATTTTTGGTCGCAAAATTTAGCAACCAATATTTTGGTCGCAATTCGGTCGCTAAATTTAAAATTTTATCGCTAAATTACGACCACTTTTTTTTTGGTCGCAAATCCGTCGCAAATTTGCAATTTTTTTGTAGTGCTACTTGGCAACAACATTACTAGCTAAGCGATTGTCACACTCTCCCACTAGGAGGCAAGAGGTAAAAGCTATCGAAAAAGGGGGATTTTTTGGGCTTATAAACGACTGGTTGATTAAGAATATGTAATCTTCTTTTCTAACCCAAGAATCTCAAGGAGTTGTACACAATAAATCAAATTTATTAGATCCACCATCAACAATGGGATTTATGAAATTAATCTTAAAAAATAAATATTATTTATCCTTATCATTTTCACTAATCACCTGTAAATTATATGTATGAATTAGTTTTGTGTATAATTGATTGATCCATAGGCTATACATGGAAAATGCATATTCAGTTTTTCAATATACCCCTTAGAGTTTTTGTGAAAATTTGTTAGAAATACCCTCCTCATATGTAATATTAATATATTTTGAAATTAGTAGAATATATATATATATATATATATATATATATATATATAATATTAGGGTAGTGATCAGGTGAGAATAGGAGTTACTATGAGAAATAAGAATAGATCTCGCGCGTCCATCTCATCAAATCGACGAACATGATTAATTCTCAGCAAATTGAAAAACGCGACATTTTTGCCCCAAAACTGAAAAAAAACTCAAACACAAACAGCAACCTGCATTTTAAGCCCGATTTACTTCATTTTTAGCCCAATTTACTTTATTTTTAGGCCGATTTTCTTCATTTTTACATAAATACGAATTAAAAAAATTAAACATCTTCTTCTTCAAAGCAGCAACACGAGCGTAGTCTCTATAAAACTCAATACCAACATCAACAGTTCTAAAAACTCTGCCCTTAAAATGCTTCATCTCATCAACACACTTTGGAATAAATGAACCTGTAAGATACAAAAATGCACAAAGTTTATACTAAAGATGCACAATATAATAGTAAAAATGAACGTCGATCTGAATAAAATAATTTTTTTAAAACTATATTCATGCAAAATAAACAAAGTCGAGACTGAACACGAATGCAAAATCCAGAAACAAAGAAAAAAAATCTGATCGACAGAAGAAATATAAATCAAATCGAACGAAGAAGGAATAAGAAATCAAATCGCGCGAAGAAAGGAATAAAAAATCTAATGAGAAACTATTTCAGATTTAAAAAAAAAGAGCTAAGATTACAAAAATAACCTTAATTTTGCAAAACTGCAGGATAATCGAGGAAAACTGCACACAGAGTGAAATAGATCATGAGCGTTGAAATCACAAAATCAAAGGCTGAGATTTATTCTCATTTCTCATACTAAAGACTATTCTCATATGAAAAAAATCCTCCTGTGAGAAAAAAGAATGAATCATGTCTATTAGATTTAAAAAGAGCAATGGTTGATATGCAATCAAGCAACAACTAAAACACAATCAAACAACAAAATAATCAAGCAACAACTAAAATGCAATCAAACAACATCAATATGTTGCTTGATCGTATTTTAGTTGTTGCTTGATTGCATATCAACCATTGATTTATTTAGATCTAATGGACATAATTCGTTCTTTTTTCTTACAGAGGAATTTCTTCTTATTTGATCCTATCTCTCTCTCTCTATATATATATTAAAAAGAATAAAATAATTCGAGTTTTCCCAAAAAAAAAAAAAATACATATAGAGAAAGAAAAACATAGATGAAAGGACTCTTTACCTAATCCACCTGTGTAGAAGAAATTCATAATGATGGATATGCTGATTAGTCAACCTAATCAACCCCAACTCTATATGTTATTTCAAATCTATATAAATTATTATTATTATTTTTAATAAGTTTACATTAATTAAACACACACCACTCACACACAATGTCCCCTGAAAGCTCGAATTTGTGACCTCTCAGCCACAAACAAAGTGCTTTAATCATTACATCTCGAGGGAGGGAAGGGACAAAAATTATTACTTCTAATCATTGCTACTGCATATGCCCATCTCATATATTGGTCTTGGTGGCTGAAATAACTCCACTTGTTACATTGAATAATTTTACCTCTACACATGTATAAAATGATTCAACAAAATTACTAATTTACCATATATATAAATTCAGACAGAAAAGGCTACTGTGGTCTGGGCCACTGCCCATCTACCTATATATGCAGCTTCTTGTCCAATTCTTTTTAGCCACATGCGCAAATACATACACTCACACAACACTACAAAATCTCAAACCCTACAAAAAGCACACGCATCCACACACACAAACACACACACACTAGCTAGTTCAGAAATCCTTCATTTAAAAAAAAACCAATGAAGGCTGAGGCTGCAGGCGGCGAACTGCTTATCGGAGTACCTCTTTTGGCCGGAAATGGAGCGGCGGATGACGGCGGCCGCCACCCTACTTCCGGCTCCACGTCTTTCTTCAAAACATGCTTCAACGGCCTCAATGCTCTCTCAGGTTTTTTTCCATTTTGCTTCGTTTTTATCTTTACATTTCTCTTTTCTGATTTTTTTTTAATTGTAGATGCCAATTTAACCAAAATCGAATATGGATTATTTATCTCAATTTTTTTTAACAAATTTCTTGAAATATATCATCTTTATCTTTATTTTTGATTTTTCACATGCCAAATTCAAAAGAAGTTGGCGAGATGAGAAAGTGGGACACTTGTCGAGAATAGAATAGAATTAAATTCATGATATTGTTTTCCAAAAACAAAATATCAATGATTGATGAAATTCTAATAAATTTAAATCCAAAACGAATAATATCAGTCACACACCCATTGTTTGGTAAACACGTGAGCATGTAGATTCTGTAGGTGCGATTACGTGCAAATGATGTTAGAGAAGAGTGTATTAATAAATATTTATCTCCTTGCTCAAACTACGCTACAAAATCTGGTTTGTAAATATTATCCCAATTTCATAATATATTTTAATTTGCAGCTGTGGATACTGACATTTTCTTATCCCTATCTGTCCATTTATCGACTCGACTACGAATTGGATGCATGTGTTCTTCTGGATAACGTGTTTTTAGTTTGTTGTATAGTTCAAAGATTTTTTTTATAGTCCATCACAAATGTGTATTAGTTTATAGACTGATGTTGCAATCAGTGGCGACCCTTAGGTCATGCGAGAATAGAACCGTATTAGAATTTCTAAATTAAGGGTGTATCATTTAAAAAAATACTCCCTCTGTCTCATTTTATTAGTCCGACTTGCCTTTTTTGTCCGTCCCATTTATTAGTCCCGTTTCCTAAAATAGCAAACTTTTTCACACTCACCAATAAATTATTAATTCCACTACACTCACATAAATTGGTTTCTGTGCCATTTTCATTTGGGACTAATAATATGGGACGGAGGGAGTATAAAATAAAAAAACTTAATTAAACTTTAACTTAACAAAAAAAAAATTAATATAGCTTTATAAAGAATCTGTTTAGCTAAAAATATATTAAAAATAAAATATTGAGATTTATTAAGATGTCAAATTATATATTAAGATTATTCTAGATATTAAAATCTATATTATTCCTAACATAATATGGCAACCAAAACATTGGGCTCCCTTCTAGAATACAAAGCGACCGGTCTCTCTTCACTTTTCTTTTTCTTTTTTTTTTTAATTTTTTATTTGTCTATGATGTGATAAATTATTTTGTGATCATAATGTTTTGTGATTTTTCTAAATACTATATGATTTTCTTGCTGCATTTACGTGATTTCATGTGCCTTTGCTTTAATTTTTTTGTTCATTTTTTAAAGTTTTTTTAGAGTGGTTTTAGGTTTTAATTTTTTTGATTTTATTTATTTTGTATTAATCATATTAATATTATTTTAATTGTTCTTCTTGAGTTAATTTTTTTTAAAAATTTTGCTTAAAAAAATGCTAGGAGAATTAATTTTATTGATGATTATGCATTTAATTTATATGATATTATTTACTTATTTTTATTTTGTTTAAGTTTATTTAAAAATGAAATGAAATCTATAAGATAATTGTGAGGTGGTGAAGGACTTGAGTTTTTGTTATAAAATATTATTAAATATATTTTAAATTTTAAATAAGATAAATAATTTTATATTATATTATATTAGAATTTTTTTTTCAAAAGCTCAGTGCATGATATTGCGAAGATGGAACTCATAAATAATTAATAAATGTGAAAACGATTGCTAGCTAGTTAATTCTATTTGCCAACAACCAACATTATTAAATTCCTTTTTGTTCGGCTCTAAATCACCACGATCCAAAATGCAAAATATAATATTATATTATACATACACCGATGAATTAATTAATTAATTAATTCAAATATACTGATTAATTATTGGACTTAAATCAATAAATAAAAATTTACAAGAATTGTTAATTCATGACTCGAAAGATCATGCAATTCTCAATCGAGGACCTGATATTGAGGTTCTAGATAGAGAATTGTATAATTTTTCGGGTCCTCGATTGAAGATTTTTGTGATCTAACAGGTCCTGAATTGAGAATTAGTATTTCGGGTTCTGAATCGATAATTAAACTATCTTTCGAATCTTAGATCGATAAAACTCCATAAATTTATCTGCAGGCGTAGGAATTTTATCCGTACCGTACGCACTGTCATGCGGTGGGTGGTCGAGCTTGCTGCTGCTCTTCTTCATCGCCGGCTGCACATTCTACACCTCTCTCCTGATTCAGAGATGCATGGATTTGGACACCAACATCAGCACCTACCCCGACATCGGCGAGCGAGCCTTCGGGGCTAAGGGGAGGGCCCTCGTCGCAGTAGCCATGAACGTCGAGCTCTATCTGGTCGCCACCGGATTCTTGATTCTTGAAGGAGACAACCTCCACAGCTTGTATCCCGATTTCGGCAGAGGAGGCTTCATCTTCATCATCGGCCTCATCGTGATGCCTACTGTCTGGCTCGACAACATGAGCTTTCTCTCTTACATCTCTGCTACCGGAGTTGTCTCTTCTTTCATACTGATCGCTTCCATGTTATGGGCGGCTGTCTTCGACGGAATCGGGTTCCGGGAGAAGGGGACTGTTTTCAACGGCGGAGGGATTCCCACCGCCGTTAGTCTGTACGCATTCTGTTACTGCGCTCACCCGGTTTTCCCAACTCTGTACACCTCCATGAGAGACCAGAAGAAATTCTCCAAAGTCATGGCGGTCTGCTTCTTGGTGGGAACGATGAGCTACGCATCAATGGCGGTGTTGGGGTATCTCATGTTCGGAGATGGGGTCGAGTCTCAGGTGACGTTGAATCTTCCGACCAACAGACTGAGCTCGAAGGTGGCGATCTACACCACATTGGTGAACCCTTTGGCTAAGTATGCATTGATGGTGACGCCGATTGTGAGGGCTCTAGAGAGGCATTTCTTGATGCTGCACCCCACTTTGATCAGGAGTGGCTTGGTGGCGAGCACGATTGTGGTGGCGTTGGCCGTGCCGTTCTTCGCCGACCTGATGTCGCTCGTCGGCGCGTTCCTGAGCGTGACGGCGTCGGTGATCCTGCCGTGTGTCTGCTACGTGAAGATAGCTGGGGTTGGTGGGAGGTTTGGGGTGGAGTTGGTGTGGCTGTGTGGGATTGTGTTTGTGGGTTGTGGGGTTGTTGTGGTTGGGACATACACAGCTCTCATGCAGATTTTTGATCACTTGATTCCGTCTTAGGTTGTAGATCATGTCGTGTAGGAACGTTTTTATTATAAATTGAATCATAGATAAGTTCACTCTTTGAAATAAATTAGCCTAAACAAACTTATTTCAATATGTTATTGTATGTTTTGTGTATATGTATGCCACTACCAAAAATTCACGTTTTTGCGATGGGAAAATCCGTCGCAAATCCGTCACAAAATGCTATTTTGCGAGTCGGTCCAACCATCAAATATAGTGGCTAGCGTCCAAGAGGATTTGAACTCGGCACCTCCCGCACACGTGCTGCGCGCGTTACCGCTGAACCAAACACTAATCTCATTCCGTCGCAAAATTAAAATTTTATTCCGTCGCAATTCCATCATTAGTCGTCGCTAAATCGAGACCCATTTTTTTTTATTGCAAATCTGTCGCAAATTTACAATTTTTTTGTAGTGTGCTATAACAGTTATAAAATATATGTAGGAGTGGTTGTTTTCTATATTATATTAGGATAAAAAAAATTAGACTGATATGATGATAGGGTTTGAAATATTGATCATAAAATTGTATTCCATTCATGAGGAATTAATATATATAGAATTTTACAAAAGAGTAATATATCTAAATTATATCTAAACTATATACATGAATATTTCATGTATATCTTCGAATATAAAATAAGCAATAATTGTTATGGAAGATTAGGACAGTTGATAAAGGAATAAGAAACGAAATTGGAATTTGTTTCATAATTGGGGTCAAAAATGTCTTCATCGTAATGTATTTGGAGAATCCTAGAGAATTAAACTACTTTGACACTTGTTGTGTAAAAAGGAAATATCTATTTATATTTCATGGGAGGAATTTTTTTGTTTTTTATTTAGTTTAACATATATTTGTGCGAGAAGGTTGAGTGGGCGAGAATTATATAAAAAAGGGAAATATTACTTATTTTATTTCAAAAAATTGTGTAGGGAAATATATTTCCTGTATTTCACTCAACTGATAAAAAGATTTACATAGGGTTTATATAGACAGAGAAGTAAATCTATACTAAATCTAATATACAAGATACATAAGATATGCAAAAGATACTAGTCTATCAACTATATCTTAACACCCCCCCGCAAGCGAAGACGGAGGTGACAGTCGTAGCTTGGTGCAGAAATGCTCAAATAAGTTTCTAGATAGGATTTTTGTGAAGATATCGGCGATTTGATCCTCAGACGGAACGAACTTTGTGTTGAGCTTGTTTGAAATAACTAACTCACGGACAAAGTGATAATCAATGTCGATGTGCTTCGCCCTTTTGTGTGATATAGGATTCTGAGTGAGAAATAGAGCAGAAGCATTGTCCGAGTATAGAATTGGCGTGGACGGGAGAGCGACGTGTAGCTCTCGTAATAGGTTAGCAATCCATTGCATTTCAGAAGCTGTGTTGGCCATTGCTCGATATTCCGATTCACAACTCGACCGAGAGACTGTCGGTTGTTTCTTTGCACTCCAGGATACCAAGTTCGGACCTAGAAAGACGGAAAACCCATACGTTGATCGACGAGTTTCCTGACACCTAGCCCAATCGGCGTCCGAGTAGGCATGTAAATGAGGATCGGCGGAAGAGAAGGTCAAGCCGAACCGAACCGTTCCTTTAACGTAGCGAAGGATACGTTTTAGAGCTTGAAAATGGTCAACGGTTGGATTCTGCTGATACTGGCTCATGGTGTTGACAGAGTAGGCAAGATCCGGTCTTGTGACTGTCAGATATTGTAAGGCGCCGAGGAGAGACCGGTAGAGAGTTGGGTCCTCGAACGAGGATCCTTCCGACGTGAAGGAGACGCCGGGGGCCAGAGGAGTGGGGACGGGCTTCGCATCTGTCATATTTGCGCATCGAAGAATATCCAGAGCATACTTCGTCTGGGTAAGGTACAAGCCGGAGGATGTGTGGAAGGCTTCAAGACCAAGAAAATAGCCAAGTTTGCCAAGATCTTTGGTACTAAATTCTTTGTTTAGACAAGCCATGAGAGCGAAGATGGAAGCCGAGTTATTTCCGGTAATAATGATGTCGTCAACATAGACGAGGAGATAGATAAGAACGGAGTCTGTTCTGAGCACAAATAGAGAAGTGTCCGATGAGCTGCATAGAAATCCCAAAGATAATAAGAAGACCCGAAAGCGCTGGTACCAAGCCAATGGCGCTTGCCGGAGTCCATAGATAGACTTCTTCAGAGAGCAAACATGAGAAGGATAGCGAGAGTCAATGAAGCCCGGAGGCTGTTCCATGAAAACCTCAATGGATAGAATGCCATTCAAGAAGGCGTTCTTGACATCCAACTGATAGAGGGGCCAAGACTGCATAACTGCAACTGCAATAACAATACGAACCGTTGAAGCTTTGACCACATGACTGAAGGTGTGAGTGAAGTCGAACCCAGGGACTTGACTAAAACCTTGAGCGACAAGTCGTGCTTTGTAACGATCAACAGAACCATCAGCGAGAAGCTTGGTTCTGTAGACCCATTTAGAGCCAACTATGTTTGCATTAGCTGGTCGCGGGACCAGTGTCCAGGTGTGATTCTTCGAGAGAGCTGCAAGCTCTTCATGCATAGCTTGAGTCCATTCAGGAACCTTGAGAGCAGATTTGATGCCACGAGGTTCCGGTAAAGCTGCAGAGACAGAAAACACAGAAACCAGATTAATGTCAATCGGATATCGGGGTTTAAATATCCCTGATCGGGCGCGCGTTTGCATGGGGTGTCGATGAGCTGGGGGAGGAGGCGGACTGGTCGGCCGGGGGCTGCTCGACGGGAGGAGGAGGCTCAATAGGGACGATAGGAGCGAGAGGTACTGTGTCGGGTGGAGGGCTTTCCGAACGGCATATGACGCACGGAGGGTCGGAGATGGGTGGCGAGATAGGGCTGGAAACAGCGGAAGACGGATTTTCAAAGTATTTTGTGAGTGTGAGGCGAGAGATAGGTGTAGAGGAGATTAGATTGGAGAAGGGAAAGCAGTTCTCATCAAACCGTGCGTGATGAGTGATGTACACACGATTTGAGACTGGATCTAAGCAGCGATAGCCCTTATGATTCGGACTATAGCCAATGAATACACAGGGTAGGCTGCGAGGTTCAAGTTTGTGTTTAGTGTAGTCTCGAAGACACGGAAAAACCCTACACCCGAAGGTACAGAGAGACGCATACGAGGGTTTGGAGTGGAAAAGGAGTTCGAATGGTGAGCTATTTTGGAGGAGATGATTTGGGACTCGGTTTATGATGTGTACGACAGTGCTAAAGGCTTCTACCCAAAGAGAAAGGGGTGAAGAAGAATGAAAGAGGAGAGAGAGACCCATTTCAGTTATATGACGGTGTTTACGTTCTGCTCGACCGTTTTGTGAGGGTGTGTAGGGACAGGATATTTGGTGGTGAATGCCTGACTTTGCAAGGTGAGATTTGAGACGAGAGTTAGTGAATTCAGTACCCCCATCGCTTTGAAATTTCTTAATTTTTCTTGGAAACTGATTTTCAACGAAAGCATGAAAATTAAGAAAAATATTGAAAAAATCAGATTTGGCACGTAATGGATAGAACCAGGTAAAACGATATAAATCATCTATAAACACAGCATAGTAACGAAAGTTGGACTTGGAATTAACAGGGGAAGGACCCCAAAGATCACAATGAATGAGATCAAGTACATGGGAAGTACGTTTATCAGACAAGGGAAACGATAAATGCGTGTTTTTAGCTAACTGGCAGGAAGTACATAAATTATGTTGCAAAGTGGAAGAGGAAAATGAGAGGAGACTAAGCTTCGAGAGCAGACTGAGAACTTTGGCAGATGAGTGACCCAGACGATTGTGCCATGTTTCGAATGGTGCACAGGGAAGGTGGTTGGATGCGGAAATGAGAAGAGCAGCGACGAGTTTCTGGAGGAGATACAACCCATGTTTACGCACGCCGGTGGCGACAATCTTTCCGGTTTCCCGGTTCTGAATCTGCAGCTGCGAAGCATCAAAAAGCACATCAATAGGATAATCATGCGTGAGGCGACTAACAGAAATAAGATTCTTAGTCATAGAAGGAACCACAAGAACATGTTGTAAAGATAGAGAATTGGAAATAAATAGAGAGCCTGTATGAGTTATACGAAGACGAGCACCGTTTCCTACGGCGCCGTGATCAGAGCCCGAATAAGGCACGACTTTGTCCAGAGAAGACGAGTCGACGGATGTTGTGGTTCGAAAAAACGGAGCCCATGAATTTGTGTTAAAATGAG